>JAHXMU010000106.1:1053765-1076237 GCA_019455685.1 Philornis downsi | reverse complement strand
TAGTAATGTAGTAATAGTAGTAGTAGAAACATAGTAGTAGTAATGTAGTAGTAGTAGTGGTAGTAGTATTGTAGTAGCAGTAGTATTGTAGTAATAGTACTAGAAATGTAGTAGTAGTAGTAGTAATAAAAGTAGTAGTAATGTACTAATATTAGTATTAGCAGTAGTAGTAGTAGTAGTTATGTAGTAGTGGTAGTAATGAAGTAGTAGTAGTAATGTAGTAGTAGTAGTAGTAATAGTAATGTAGTAGTAGTAGTAATGTAGTAGTGGTGTAATGTAGTAGCAGTAGTGGTAGTGGTGGTAGTAAGGTAGTAGTAGTAGTAATGTAATAGTAGTAGTAATGTAGAAGTAGCCGTAGTAATGTAGTAATATTAGTACTGGTAGTAATGTAGCAGTAGTAGTAATGTAGTATTAGTAACGTAGTAGTAGAAGTATTGTAGAAGTAGCCGTAGTAATGTACTAGTAGTGGTATATGTATATATACATATACTAGCCGAACCGGCAAACGTTGCTTTGCCTTCAAATTTTATTTTTATTGGAAATGTTTCAATGTTAAACAAAATTCTGTTTAAATACCGTTAGCAGGAGCAGAAATAATTGCTTTTTAATTTGTGGTTTGTATAGGAGGTACCACTCCCCATTGTCCAATCCCGCCCATATTTGCAGCAGCTCTTAAGATATGTACTCCAAACCGATGTACCAAATTTTGTTCAAATGCCGTAAACAGGCGCAGAAATATTGGATATTTAATTTATGGTTTGTATGGGAGGTACCACGCCCCATTGTCAAATCCCGCCCATATTTGCAGTAGCACTTAAGACATGTACACCAAACCTACGCACCAAATTTTGTTCAAATACCGTAAGCAGGAGTAGAAATAATTGATTTTTAATTTTTTGTTTGTATGGGAGGTACCACGCCCCTTTGTCCAATTGGACCGAATTGTAATTCTAAACCATCCCGGGCATCACCCAGACGCATATACAAAAATTTATGCAAAGCGGTCCAGCCGTTTAGGAGGAGTTCACTGACAACGCCCGTACAGTAGAATTATATATATAAAGATGTATATGTAGTAGTAGTACTGCTGGTAGAAGTATTGAACGACTACCTAACTCGACTTAGTGCTCATAAAAATAACATCAACAAATGTATGAAATCGTTGCCGAGGTTTTCTACAAAGATTACACAGTTTCACAGGATGAAACTGGTCAATACAAAATATTTAACAAAGACAAACAAAAATCCAAGTATGTCGTTTTATACTTCACTCCAACATGAATCAGACGTTCCTTCTCAAAGAATTAAAAGTGATTATAGTAGACTTTAAAGTACCTATAGTTACATATAGCTTCTAATTATCTTGGTGCGAATGGTCGATACGACACCGGCTGCCTTACAAATTTTGCACATTCATCAATTCAAACGCATGCACCTAATTTAACCCAGTAATTGACCACAGACTATTTGCACAAATTTTAGCATATTTAACGTACATTCGCATGAATGGAAACCAATAAAATGTTTGTGCGGCTCCGAATAAATGTTACAAAATAACTCATATTCTACTACCTGCCATTGAAAATTGTATTATTTTACCAATTAGTAATTTGCGTTCAATAGCCAAATATTGACCAGGCGTTGGTTTCACAATAATAAAATTAATATGCCAAATATTTGCTACAAATTAACACCTTATTAGTTGTTCTGCAACAGAAGGCGTCCAACATGATGGCGCTATAATATTTACAGTTCTGCTTGTGATTGAGACTAATAGTAACGCTTTATGAATTCATGATAAGATTTCAGTTTATATTTAGTACTCTACGCAGCAAAGGAACCAAACGAAAAAGTGGATTCATATTTCAATGTTATGTTTTACAATAAAAGATGAATTGGTGAGCATGACTTGGATACGAAGATAGTCAAGGTTATGCTTAAACATTTCCAAAAGTGACAAATTTTTTATCAAACTTGAATCTATAATAAACTATGATAAACAACACAATAAAATAGTTTATTACGAAGACGTGTTTGCATTTTATTGACCACCCCAATGGGTACTTTCGTTTCCATGGAATCTAATTAAATAGTAAACTGAACAAATTTAAGTATTGCAATTTCAGTTACAATATTTATCGTATTTCTAATGTTGAATTGGCCTGACTGAAAATCGTTTTCTAAAACATCTAACTTTATACATATTATAATTTTTCAAAATTTTGCTCTCATCCGCTCCCATCCTATGAGGGCGGTTTCCAAAACTAGACGACTGGACGTATAGATGATGCCAGTAGGTTGTAAAAAAATATTTTCCTGAAAAGTGCTAACCTTATAAAACACATTTGTTAAGTTTCAAGAATCCCCATTGTTTGATACTTTTATTTGAGCCATCAAAAATAGACAATCTCAGCGGATTTGTAAACATGGAAAAAATTGGTCACCGTTATGTAATTCAACATTTTGATTTGAAAGGTCTCATTCATTACAATTAATATTAAAACCGAACTAGATTCTACTCTGGGAGAGTCCGCTGCATCGTTTACGACTGTAAAATATTGAGTAGCAAAATTTAATCGAGGCCGTACGAGCTGCCAAGACAAACACCGGTTTACCAATTAAAGTGTCCACGCCAGACACGGTTATGATAATCCACAACATTGAATGATCTTTGACAGAAGGTGCTAGAAGGTGAGCTTGAAGATGAGAAAGTTGGCGCCAGACGGATGCCGCACTTGCTTTAAATATAACAAAAAGAGCGTCGTGAAGATATTTCAGTAGAGTGTTTGGCGATGTTTCACCGCAACAAAGCTCAATTTTTACGTCAATTTATAACCATGGATGAGAGGTTGGTCCAGCATTTCACACCTGAGACAAACGAACAGTCAAAGCAGTGGACTGGAATGGGAGAATCATGTCCAAATAAGGGATTTTTTTACTATTAATCTATGGGATTATTTTTATTGATTATCTTCAGAAAGGAAAAACCATCAACGGCGAATATTATGCTAATTTGTTGCAGCGTTTAGGTGATGAAAGTATTGAAAATGGCCGCATTTATCGAAAAAGAAAGTGTTGTTTTATGTTTACAATGCTTCGAATTGCTTCATTACGCACCTTTTTCGCCTGATTTAGCTCCCTCAGACTGTTTTTTATTTTCAAACTTAAAAAATGGTTTGATGTAAAAGATTGGCTAACAATAGAGTGGTGGAGTCTGCAGTCGATGGCTGTTTTAAGGAGTTTAGCAGTTCTTACTAAAAACAAGGTATAGAAGCTACTGAATATCGCTGAAAAAATGTATCGAGCTAAAAGGAAATTACGTTGAAAATTAAAAGAACTTTTTCCCAACTTTTTTATGTCTCGGCTATATTGCTATGAAACGTCACCCAACACTATAATGAAATATCTTCACGAGGCTGTTTTTGCCCTATTGAAAGCAAACGCGGCATCCATCTTGTCACCTTGTGCACAGCTTTCTCACCTTCAAATTTTCGGTCAATATACAGTGTACAGCACTTTCAAATGTCTATCATTTCTGCTAACTCACACACTTTCAGCCGACGATCATCCAATACCATTTTTTGGATTTCGTTAACCGTGTCTGGCGTGAATACATTAATTGGTAGACCACTGCGGCGTTTGTCTTGGCAGCTCGTACGGCCTCGATTAAAGTCTGCTATCTAATATTTTACAGTCGTAAACGAAAGAGCAGATCCCCAGGAATTGAATCTAGCTCAGCTTTAATATTGGTTGGACTGACTGACTGACTGAGACCTTTCAAATGGATATATTGAATTACATAACATTGACCAATTTTTTCAATTTTTCGTTTTTCATTGAGATCGTTAACTTTTGATGGCTCAAATTAGAATACTAAATGACGTGATATCTTGAAACTTAAAACATATGTTTTCTGAGGGACCGTCCTCGTAAATATACTGTGATAAGTTCACGACAATCGGTTAATTACGACTATACAAACTTTCAGTTCTATATATGTATATGTAGATTATTTCATCTAATCGCTCGATAAATAAACTTTTATTTCTCGTATTAAAAATTGTGGCCCAATACATTTTATAAGAATTTAGTGACTCCATCCTTAGACAACTTATAAAATAACCTGTACTATCTATAATTTTTGTCTTTTTCTAAATTTTGATTTGAGGGTAATTTTCAAATCTCACTCTAAAGTTCAACTTTACAAACCACCAACTTTACAACCCTCATTCGATTTACATAGAAATCTTTAAAAGGATAACTAATATAGCATCTCTTACAAAACAATAACAAAAACAGGGACTGTCTCCGTTTTTTGGGTGTTTTGGGCTGTCTCTGTTATACACATCTATTATTTTGTCATTTCACAAATATTTAAATTATATTAGCAGCTTTACAGTGAAATTGAAATGCATTACCATACGTGTGTTTCATTACCAAACAGTAACTTTATTTGTTAAGCAAATATTGAACTAACTCTTGGGGTTCAGTACTGCTGGTTTGTCATTCCAAATATTTGATTGAAAGGAACATCCCATTATCCATATATAATTCTGTCCATTCGACCTGAATGACTGAATATATTTAAACATTAAATATTTAAATTATACTCATATATCAATCTGCTGCATTGCATGTTTACTATTTGTGTCTACAGAATAAATATAAATATATAATATTTATATATATACGATATTTGTGTATATATATATATAGGTACATATATGTATGTATATACGATATTAAATCAATCCAGTGCTTATGCATTTTATACAACGGCCTGTTTGGGCTTTGTTACCCACGACGTGATTACTATCACCATCATAAATCCAACAACCCCCGTCGACCATATTTCACATATTCACAAATCGTCAGTCTAAAACCCATCACAGCCTTAAGCGATTCGCACCCATCAAATAAAATATTAATGAATGAATATCCAACCAGCAAAATGTGTGTGGGTGTGTGTTGGATTACTCCCCCTCTAGCCATCTAGTCTACCACTCACCACCATAATGAATTCGTTTAATTGGAGTTCCTTTCGATTGGACTTGTTTGTAGAACTATTCCGACCACAGTGTTCAAACTTTGCGGGATCGTGCTAGCAAATATTTGCCATTGATGTTTGCAACTCTAATATGAAAGTGTGAAAATTCGCAGAGATTTTTAAACAAAAAACTTTAATATTAATAGCATTTACATTGAGAAAAGTTAATTGCGAACTCCTCACAAATTGAGAGAGAATACTGAAGATTTGGTTCAGATTGTTAGTAAATGTTTACAGCTTAGCAGAGATTGATATTTGGATCGACTCAAATCATGGAAAAAGTTTCTGACATTTTTCTATTGGAGATGCGAACGTATAAGAACCCGAGCATTGTTACTGGTTAACAAAAATAATCGCCGTATTCGTTCAACATTGCAAGAAATAATAACGAATCTATTAGTAAATCGTAACCTTACAATCTTATTTTCTCTACGAAAGCGGTCGCGAAACTAGCCGAGCTAACTAAGAAGACACAAAAAAGGTGTGAATATTTTTTTTTTTTACATTTCAGCATAATTTCTCTATAGCTCGATGCACTTTTTCCAGTGATATTCAATGGCTTCTATACCCTGTTTACAGTAACATTTTACAAACTCCTTAAAACAGCCATCAATCGCAGACTCCACCTCTTCATTGTTGGCAAATCGTTTACCACTAAACCATCTCTTCAAGTTTGGAAATAGAAAATGCTCCGAGGGAACTAAATTGAGCGAATAAGATGCGTGATGAAGCAATTCAAACTAAAATTCATTAAATTTGGCCATCGCAATAGTGGATATGTGAACTGAAGCATTGTATTGATGAAGCAACACTTTCTTTTTCCCCAAATGCTGCCTTTTTCCCATAATTTCATCACCTAAACGCTGCAATAAATTAGCATAATGTTCGCCGTTGATGGATTTTCCTTTCTGAAGATAATCAGATAATCAATAAAAATAATGCCATAGGCATCCCAAAGAACGGAAGCCATGACCTTGCTTATAAAAGGAACCGTCTTCGCCTTCTTTGGATACGATTCTCCCATTCCAGTCCACTACTTTGACTGTGTGAAGTGGGGGACCATGTCCCATTCATAGTTGTAAATCGACGCCAAAATTCGGTTTTATTGTGGTGAAACATCACCGAACGTATTTAGGGCACTGTTTTTGCTTCATCGAAAGTAAAGGCGGCACCCATATTGCTATTTTGTGCACAGCTTTCCCATTTTCAAATCTTCGGTCAATATACGAAGTATAGCACTTTTGCAATGCCTATCATTTCAGCCAGCTCACGCACCTTCAGTCGACAGTCATGCAACACCATTTTATGGGTTTTCCTAACCGTGTCTGGCGTGGAGACCTCAATTGGACGACCACTACGGTATTTGTCTTGGCAGCACATATGGCCTCGTTTACACTCTGCTACCCAATATTTTACAGTCATAAATGAGGGAGCAGACTTCCTCAGAGTAGAATCTAGCTCGACTTTAATATTGGTTGGACTGAGTAAGACCTTTCAAATGGAAATATTGAATTACATAACGGTGATCAATTTTTTCCATGTTTACAAATTCACTGAAACTTCACGCATTGAAACTTAAAACATATGTTTCTTAAGGTTGCCACTTTTCAACAAAATGTTTCATTTTCTTCAAACCACTGCCATCGTCTTTCGTATCTTACTAACTGCATGGGGATGAATTTAGATAAGGGCAGTAATCGATAAATCCATTATTTCTGCATGACATTGAAGACTTTATTTAGCATAATTAGAATGATCCGATTTGAAACTAATATTTATTGTTTTGTCCGATATCTTATTGGGAGATTGAAGGTAATTCTATTATGCCTCTCTCATAGAAAACTTGGCCCATATTGCCATAAAAAACTGGAACGGTCGATGTTCGTAAGCTTCCTTAGAGCAGATTTTTCACCACAACAAAATCATTTGATAAAGACAGCAATAAATATTAATCACTTGGTGCCAGAACAGGACTATAATGTTTGCCAATCATAATTTTTTTTAATTTTTATTACGAAATTCAGAAGTGATTATTAAAATAAATTTTTATATTTATATTTAATAAAAATCAAAAAATAATAATTATTTTTAATTTGTGTAATAAAAATCAGCACATAATTAGTGAAAAATAATTTAAAAATTGTTACTCCTAACCAATACGCCTGATTTTAAGGCCTCCATACGCATTGTAATCGAAATTTGTTATTAAAAAAAGAAAATAATAAATAAATAAAAGAAAAGTACAGGGTGATTTTTTCAGATCTAAGTTTTTCAGGTTGACACCTGGTTGGTAATGGCGTTCAACGCCATCTGTCAAAGTGAAATACCAAACAAGCGAGCAACGATTGCAAATCGCTGAAATTTATTATCAAAAATTCGTACTCGGTGACAAATGTACATCGTTTTATACGACCATTTTATGGTCGTCATAATCGAACTGCAGAATCAACAATTCGTGCTGTTATCTCCAAATTTCACAACAAATTTACTTTGTTGGACATAAAACCATCGACTCGCATGCGTAGAGTGCGTACCGAAGAAAATTTTGCAGCCGTAGCGACCAGTGTTAATGACGATCATGAAATGTCAATTCGTCGCCGTTCTCAGCGATTGGGCATGTGTTACTCAAATACAAGAAAAATTTTACATGCCAATTTAGGTTTGAAAGCTTATAAAATTCAAATCACGCAAGAATTGAAGCCGAATGTCCTACCACAACGTTTAATTTTTGATGAATGGGCCTTACAAAAACTCAATGAAAATCCGCTGTTTTATCGCAAAATTGTGTTCAGCGATGAGGCTCATTCCTTGCTGAATGGATGACATCATCGGTCTATTTTTCTTCAAAGACGAGCATGGAAGAAACGTTCCCGTCAACGGCGAACGATATCGAGCCATGTAAGTTGGCCCCCAAGATCTTGCGATTTAACGCCTCTTGATTATTTCTTGTGGAGTTATGTCAAGTCGTTAGTCTATGTGGACAAGCCGAATACCATTGAAGCCTTACAGGATAACATATTATTCGTTATCGTGGAATACAGGCCGAAATACTCGAACAAGTGACGAAAAATTGGACCTTTTGGACATCTTGAGACGGAGCCGCAGACAATATTTACATGAAATTATTTTTAAAAGTTAAATGGCAAAGACCAATTAATCAATTCCAATAAAATATTTTAATATATGATGCAAATTTGAATTTTTATTCGATTTTGATATTCATCGATAGTTGATATTCATCAGGAAAAACACACCATTGTCATTTAAAGTATTTTAATTGTTGTGTCAAGTTTTTACTATTTGATGGTGCGCATGCGCATCGAAGGGAATGACGTTGAAATTTTTGATTGAAACGTAAAAAAAACGTACAGTTTTTGCCGAACTTTAACATTCTCTTTATTGTCGTGAGCAAAAACCATTTAAAGTTCATACCTATGTGCAAAAAAAAAACTCTGAAAAATAGCCAACTTATGGAGTCAAACGTTGGCTTCCCTGTCGAATATAGCTTTCAAATCACCATATAAGTACAGGGTGACGCACCAATAGCAATACAATAAGAAATTTAAATAACTTTTTTTGTAATCAATGTATTTTATTTATTTTCATTTAACTTTTTTTTTAATCGTTGTGCCAAGTTTTTACTATTTGATGGTGCGCATGCGCATTGAAGGGAATGACGTTAAAGTTTTTGATTAAAACGTAAACAAACCTTACAGTTTTTGCCAAAATTTAACATTCTCTTTATTTTCGTGAGGAAAAACTATTTAATGTTCAAAAAACACTAAAAATGCCAACTTATGGAGTCAAACGTGGACTCTTCTGTCGAATACAGCTTTCACATCACCAATCACATAAATACAGGGTGACGAACTAATTGCAATACAGTAAGAAATTCGAATAACTTTTTTTTAATCAATTTATTTCATTTATTTTCATTTTTATTTTATTCTATAGAAAATTCAATTTTATTTTAAATAACTAATTGGTTTTGAAGATATTAGACCGTGAATGACCCCCATGCTCATTTACGAATATGCGACACCTGTTAAGAAAATTATTTATTTGCGGGATCGCCTCAATTATTATTTTAAAGGACTGCTTCAATTCAGTCAAATTCCTTGGTTTCCTTTTATACACCTCTTGACATAACCCCCCATAAAAAAAGTCTGGTGTGTTCAACTCAGGTGACTTTGAGAAAATGGAGTTTCTGGAAATTTATTTATTTGGGCTCCGCCATTACCGGTCTGGCTACGAGTATGTGTGCAGTTGCTGCATCTTGCTGGAATGTTTTTGGCTCAGTTGTGAGTAAAAAATCTACTTCAACATCTTTGAATAACAGTAGCTTTGAATAACAGCTGACAGTAGCACGATTAATGTATCACCCTGTATATCAATTCGAAGTAAATAATCTGTTGACAAAAATGTATTTTTTAAAAAAGAGGTCATTTAGCCTCCAGCCATAAAACCTAAAACGCAATAAAAATTGATGTGCCTCAGTTCAAACTACATCAATTTTTCTTAAAAAATAAGTTAGATTTTTTTTCGAAAATTTTTAGCTTGTTGTAGCATTTTTATTTGCGAAAGTTTTGGTTTTTTTTTTTTTTTGTTATCAAATTCTGGCAACACTACTCTCAGCCATGTTTCGGGCGAGTCGCTATTGATGTGTCTCGAATGGCGGTGTCCCACTAGAACATGATTCCTCTCTTCTTGGCAAATGTTAGTCGTTTCTGGGCAATTGCATCCTTCACTTGGTTTAATTGTTTCCAGCACGCACCAAAACTTTGCTGACCGTTCATCCGTTTGTGCCAGCTCACCGTGATTCGACCACGACAGTTTTCGCTTAACCTTGTTGTAAATGATCCACTTTTCATCACTAGTCAGCTTCCGCTTCAGAAATGCGTCGATTTTGCTGCTGTTCAGCAGCTAAATAAAGCCTTCAATGTGATAAAAAAATAATGGATTTTTGCGCCTGCTTATTTTTTTCTTTATATTTGCTTTGAGTCACAAAAGACCTCATTCTCAAATTCCGATATGTCATTGATAGAAGTATTTGTGAGCAGAAAATAAAAAAATTACGGGTGTCCTTTTTGTGATATTATTCTTTAAATGAAAGTTTTCAATTGAGGGATGCTGTTTTCTACTCAGCAACAGCTATTACAGCAAAAATTTGAGTCACAAAATAGTTCGGAAAGTATGCTTATTTTGGACCTAAAGGTTTTAGTGAATTACATAAACTGAAAACACTCAAATCGAAAAGTTCATTTTCCTTTTATTTTATTATTTCTAAGATAGTTAATATGACAGAGTCCTTCGCCGACTAACAAAAATCCCGCTGTACCAAACAACTGCATCCTTGCAATGTAATATTGAACATTTCCATCTACCTGGGGTCTCTGCACCTGTAGGTATCTAAAAATTTGCAGTCCGTACTCTTTTTGCTGCATGGTGACTAATCCCGTGAAGTATGGTGCATGAATCAAAATTCGATAGTAGGTTTGCTGCGCAGCTCCGTTGAGTTTTGCCGATAACATGGGGTTCAGAAGACTCCGCGACAGAGTTGCCGTCTGATCATTTGGTGTTGGATACCATGTGGGAGCATCGCACGGGATGTTGTATAAAACCAAAATCACTGGTAGACACCATGTGCTTGAATGTAGAGTTGCATTATACAACCACAGGGTACTACAGACCCATAGAGTACAGAAGTGGTGAGATAGGTCTCATCTCCGCCAACGGGGATTATGTTCCATACTAGCATAATCAATTTAGTATCTTCTGGCTATTCCTAGATAGTCCAAGTCCATAATCAATTTAGTATCTTCTGGCTATTCCTAAATAATCCAAGTCCATTTGGCTATACCAGGGTGGCGCTGGCAATCCCATTATAATATGCTCATTGTGATAAGCACACCGTGGGTAAGGCCTTCAGGGCGAGACTCACGTTCAACCCCCGTGGACTCTGTACCAAACAATATTCCCATCTATCTTGCAATGTGGCCTAAAATCCAGGATTTTGAACTAATTCTGAGAGTGTTTGAGATAAAATTTTCCGAAAATATACATGGATCCATAATCGTATAAAGAGAGCATTGGCGGCATATGAGCTATTAGCCGTATAACGACATCGACGTAATTAAGCGCATTAAAATATTATGATTGCGTTGGCTGGCTCGTGTTGTGCGATAGACTGAAATTATTTACCACGGAAAGTATTCGACTTAAAAAAGGACTACTGAAACTACTTTGAAGGAACCAGGGCTTTTAAGAAGCACTATCACAACTTGGTGTGACGAATTGGAGAAGACGCTCATAAGATTGAAACGCTTTAATTTGTCTATAAGTAAGCGTTCTTTAAAAGATGAGAACGTCTATTCTAGTTGCTATCTAAGTACGTAAGTAAATAATAGAATTTAAACTATTGATAATTGATTATTTTGACAGCTAAAGTAACTGCATGAAGAGCTATTTCGATGGTTTCCAACATATCACTGTCAGCGCCCTTAATTGTTATTGCCGACCTTAAGTATTTAGGGCTTTTTAAAACCATTAAGAAGTATTGCTCACCGTTATATCTCAGAAGGACATAATAAAAGTCACAAATAATTTCTTAAGGGAAACGGTTTTTTAATGATATTTTAATTGTTACGAACTCTGCTTAAAAGGCAAAACTTTGGAATTTCTATAAAGCGTCTGGAATTACAGAACTCACAACTCAAGACTGAATAGAAAGTACAAATAAATATCGCCCAAGAGATGGTGCTCCGCTGGTACGCTTGATTCCAAATTAATCCTAACATAGATTTTAATTACCATTACATACCATTACTCTTGTTTGTCTTTGTTCATTTCAATTAAATGGTGAATTGTTTAATTTATAATAAATTAATATTACAAAATGAACATTTACGAGTGTTGCAAACAACTAAAGTCAAACAATGAGGGCATTTAAACAAAGATATTATGTGGCTTCCTAGGAGCCGTAGCAGAACTTACGTGTGCTATCGTAATGGACTCCCTTGAATTCTTCAAAGCATGGCAGTATGGCCCAGGAGCCGGCAGGTGTACGTGGCCAACAGAGAACAGAATCAAAGGATACCGGGCAGGATGTGGCATTCATAGCAATTCCCTCCTTATTGTTGGGCTAAAGAAATAAGAAATGGGAGAAATACACGACAAACTGTAGCAACAATCTTAACATCAAGGAAAAGGCAATTAAGGTGGGGTGGAGAAAGGATTCAAAGAATGGGAAGACAAATGAACAACAGTGCAATTCAAGGAAGTAAATTGAAAAGAAAAATAAACAACGAATACATGAATGAAGGCAACAGTGAATGAGTGAAACCAACCATGTGAATTAACATGAAGTTAATATTCCATATAACAACAAAAACTTTACAATATCCTGATGGAGTTGGATGGCAAGGAAGAGGTTTGGCGAAAAATGGGATCGCGACAACGGTGGCGACAACGCTGGTGATGATGTAGGTGAGGGTAATTATGAAAGAGTTGGTGACGGCTTTGGGAACGACGACAGTGATGATGATGATGATGGTGATGATGATAATAATGATGATGATGTTGATGGTGATGGTTACATTACTGGTACCGCTGCTGGTGGTGATTAATGATTTCTTTGATGGTTTCTTGAATGAATAAATAAATTGGGTAATTTAATAAAAATGAATTCTGTAGCTGTATCTGAGGGTTAAATATCTGCAATTGAAAGGCTAGAGAAAAATTGTTAAGTTGATACTTCCTTTTCATTTCTTTTTATGGTCTTGTATTAAAGGACTTATACAGTAATATATTTTGTAATAATGTTGCAATTAAGATTGCATTAACCATAGCCACCAAGATTTTCTAATGATTTCTCAGGGAACGTCAGAAAAATTTAGTCTTAATATTGTAAATTTATTTGAAGTACTTTAGAAACTTGAAACCTAAACTGATTTTATTTCTCTATAGAAACATAATGAGACAGATATTTCGATTCGAGAAACTATAACGAAAATATAATTTTATTCAATCTTGCTTCACAATCAAAATTAAGAACAAATGTAGTTTCGCTTCTTCGCAGAGAAAAAATCTAGCCGCCAAACTGCAAAAGGCAAAAATGATTGAAATAATTTATTTTCTTAAATTACGATGCCAGAATCTAAGAAATTTTCATAACTAGTCAGAAATTTTGTCTGTTTGTTGAATTGAAACATTTCAAATGGAATATACAAACAAAGCCTGAATCGGAACCAAAATTGTCTTTTATTTCGTTTCGGGTGTAAGAACCAAAACCAAAATTATTTCTAATTTCGTTTCGTACGAATGGATCAAAAACAAAATTCAATACAAAATTTGATTCGGTTCCAAAATTAAGAGTGCAAATTTTGTATAGTTTTGATTTGAGTTCCAGAAACTAAAGCAAATTAAAGCCAATTTAGAATTCAAAACCTTTTCCTGTAGCTTGTGGGGTCATATTCTCTCAAGAGAATTCTACATTTTCAATATCTAATTGGATGTTGTAACTTCCAATTCCACGTAAATCTGTGATAATTTAAAATAAAAAATTCAAATGACAATTTGATTTTCTGTTTATATTTGGATGGATGGATGAACTACAGCATTATCTTGATGAAAGAACCATTTCTTTTTCGCCAAAATCGGCCTTTTGTCCACAATTTAATCACCTAAATGCAGCAATAAATTAGCATAATATTCGCCGGGTTTTTCCTTTCGGAAGATACTCAATAAAAATAATCGCATCCCAAAAAATGGATGTCATGACCTTGCATACAGATGGAACTATCTTCGCTTTCTTTGGACACGACTCTCTCATTTCAGTCCATTGCTTTGACTACTCCTTTGTCTCAGGTGTGAAGTGGTGCATCCATGTCTCATACGTTGCTATTACTGGTTTTATTACTGTGAAACACCGCCAAACACTCTATATTTACGACGTTGTTTTCGCTCTGTTGAAAGCAAGCGCGGCACCCATCTTGACATCGTGCGCACAGCTTCTTCGCCTTCAAATCTTCGGTCAATATACGATGTATAACACTTTTCAAAATGCCTATGTTTTCAGCTAGTTCACGCACCTTCAGCCGTCAATTATTCGGTAGTATTTTGTGGATTCTTTAGCCGTTTCTGGCACCGCAATTGGTCGATCACTACGGTGTTCGTTTTGGCAGCTCATACGGCCTCGTTTAAACTCTGCCACCTAATATCTTACAGTCTTAAAGGAAAGAGCAGACTAACCCAGAGTAGAATCTATGACGGCTTGTGTATTGATTGGACTGAGATCTTTCTACTGGAAATATCGAATTACTAGCGGTGGTCAATTTTTTTTCCATGTTTACAAATTCACTGAGATCGTTTACTATTGATGGCTCGAATAAAAATAGTAAACAATGTGGCGCCCTGAAAATTACAGCATATGTTCTATAAGGTCGCTGCTTTTCACCAAAATAATTTTTTTCAAACTGCTGTCACCATACATACGAGGTGTGATCAAAAAATAACCGTTATTTTCAAATTTCGTGAGTTACGTATGTTCGATTTTCGCATTTGTTTTTTGCTATGTTGGTACACATGTCTGTTATATATGTTGACAATATCCGCCACTTTGGATTGTCAGTTTGTTTTTGACAGATAAAAAGGTAGGTCGTGTTTAGGTGTGCTCTTTGATTTTTTACTATTCGAAAAAATTATCAATCAAAGAAACTGTATTAAGTTTTGCGTAAAAAAAATTAAATTAAAAGTGCAAAGACATTTGAAATGTTGACTGTAACGTTTGGCGAATCTACTATTAGCAGAACACAAGTTCAATTGTGGTATAACCGTTTTAAGAAAGGCCGAGAAGATGCCAATGACGATGCTCGTCCTGGTCGCCCGAGCACGTCAACAACCGATGAAAACATTGAAGCAGTGAAGAAAATGATTTTGGATAATCGTCGAATCACTGTTAGAGAGGTGGCTGATGATGTATCGTTCGGTCATGTCAAGAAATTTTTACGGATATTTTAGGCATGAAACGTGCGGCAGCGAAGATTGTTCCAAAACTGCTGAATTTTGTGCAAAAACAACGTCGCATGGACATCGCTCAGGAACTGTTGAACGTCGTCAATGACGATCCAGATTTCCTTAAAAAAGTCATAACTGGTGACGAATCATGGGTGTATGGCTATGACATTGAAACCAAAGCCCAATCATCCCAATGGAAGAGTCCAGAACAGCCTAGACCAAAAAAAGCACGTTAAGTTCGGACAAATGTGAAGGTTTTGCTCACTGTTTTCTTCCATTGCAATGTCGTGGTGCATCATGAATTCCTGCCACAATGTCGTACGGTCAATAAGGAATACTACCTTGAAGTTATGCGCCGTTTGCGCGAAGCAACTCGTCAGAAATGCAAAGAATTGTGGAAAACCCAATTATGGATTATGCACCATGATAACGCACCAGCTCACACATCGATGCTTATGCGTGAGTTTTTGGCCAAAAACAAAACCACAAGCATGACTCAACCACCGTATTCACCGGACTTGGCCCCCTCCAACTTTTCCTCTTCCCAAAACTGAAGACACCGATGAAAGGAAAGCGTTCTGCTACGATTGAGGAGATAAAAGAAAAATCGAAACAGAGCTGTTGGCGATACCAAAAAGCGCGTCTCGGAAGTGTTTCGAGGATTGGAAAAAAACGCTGGAATAAGTTTATTATGTCTGAGGGGGATTACTTTGAAGGGGACAAGATAGTTATTGATGAATAAATAAATACTTTTTAAAAAAATTGAAAATAACGGTTATTTTTTGATCACACTCGTACGTCAAATCGACTAGTTTTGGGACCGTTCTCGCAAGTATCACTAAAAGATCTTAACGAATGTATTGTGTCAAATAAATTTGTGATTTGGAGCGTCCGTTTTTGTTAATTGAGTGCATATATATTTGAGAACATTTCTCTGTATTACTGCGATAGTTCAGTCTCTTGTCAATGGGGACGTTGATGATATGGAATATTTCCAAACTGTATCTCCGGTTGCATTCCCTTTCTTCTCCTATAAATTCCATTTCATCAAAATTAAATCCATGACCATTCAATGCAAAGTGGACTACGAGGGCAGTTTTTTATTCTATTGGCCTCTCCCTTACTTTTTTGTTCCATTTGTGCGATGCTAATCTTCTCTTTGATTTTGGTTTTGTGAAATCGTTGAAGTTTCCAAACATTTCACACGTTCATCAGCCACCCTGTATTGAAATTCATGTGAATTTAATATTTCCGCCAAACTTTCTCTGTTGCTAATTTGATTACATAGCTTAGGCGGCGAATTATTTAATTTGATTTCTTAAATAGTCCGGTTGTTAAATCGTTTATTAGCAATTTGTACTTTAAAATGGAATTCATATATATATGGTTCGGCTATTTTGAGTTTTAGTAGGGGAGTTTGCAACATACCAAATGTTATGAATAAGTCCTCTAGTTGCATATTATTAATCTAAACATCGATAAGAAAAGAAATGAAAATGTGCAAAATGACTTTAATTTTAGGGGCTTTCAGGAGATTGAATAAAGTGCCGCCTTTCACATGATGCCAAAAATTGTTCCAAAATCGACAAAAGTAAAAAAACGCTTAAGAATTGCCAAAATTGATAAAATTTAAGAGATGAAGCTTACAATCGTTAATATTTCTTAATTTTTTAATCAACGGTTTTTTCTTCTAGCGAATTTATTGATTCTTTTTGTGAAACATTGAAGTCGTCATATAGTAAAAGCCCCCATTGGAAACATACACAATTTCAGTATTTTGACCTCTTGGGCGCTTTGTTTCGAATTTTTGAGTTTTAGTATATTTTTAATCTCCTTTTCCTAAATTTATATTACGATTTCGATTGTTTTTTAAAATCCAATCTGCTGTTTTGCAAAACGATTCCGCCTACAGTTGTATTCTCTGATTTGTTATATCGCCAGCTTGAAAATTAAACAAAAATATTTGCCAAAAATTAACCCCAACTCTCACAAGCATATTAATTTTGTAAAACGTTACATTCCCAACTACTCGGCATGTCAATTAGTGTTTAGAAATTTCATGGCATTTATATCTATCGCAGGAGTTCACTGGATAATTTGTCAAAATATGAACAACCAGATTGCTATTACAATCATCTGAGGTACTTTTCAGAGCATATGCATATAACACCACTAATAATGACATGAATGTGTACATAAAATACGGGGTGGCGCACCAATTGTAATACAATAAAAAATTCGAATAATTTTTTTTTAATCAATCTATTTCATTAATTTTTGTTATTATATAGCAAATTTGATTTTATTTTATATAACTAATTGGTTTTGAAAGTGATAGACCATAAATGACCTCCCTGCTCACTCACGCAAACGAGGTGTGTTCAAAGAATAAGGTGAATTCTCAAATTTCGCGGGCTACGTACATTCGACTTTCGATTATTATTTTTTTTTATGTTGGTACACTCGTCTCGAAGATATGTTGACAGTTTTATCCATATACAGGGTGGCCCACAATGAACAAAGTGGTGTGAATTCCTTATAACTTTTTTTTTATAATTTTTTTTTTCTTTTCTTTTTAGTATTTTGTAAAGAAGACTTGGAGAATTTATAATGGAGCAATACACAACTGAACAACGTGCCCAAATCGTTGAAATTTACTTTGTAAATCAACAGTCCATTGTGTTGACTCAGCGTGCATACCGTCGTCAATTTAATGTGCGGGTTGCACCCTCTCAGTCAACAATAAATCGTCTTGTTGCAAATATTCGAGAACAAGGAGCAGTAAGGAACCTGGTGCTGGCAGACCACGAACCGTGCACACGGATGGCAATATTCAAGTGGTCAGGAGACGTTCAACACAACTTGGCATCTCAAGAGGGTCGCTGCAGCGAATTTTGCATAGCATAAGAATGTTTCCATACAAAATTCAAATTGTCCAAGAATTGAAACCGACAGATTACCAGCAACGACTTGACTATGCAATTTATTTCCAGCAAATAGCACAAGAGAATCCTAATTTTATTCATAACTTAGTTATGAGTGACGAAGCCCATTTTCAATTAAATGGGTTCGTTAACAAGCAAAACTGTAGGATATGGGCTACGGAAAACCCGAGAGTACTTCATCAACGACAATTACACCCAGTTAAGTGTACTGTTTGGTGCGGTGTTTCTTCAGAGAGGATCATTGGCTCATATTTTTTTGAAAATGAACGAGGTGTTGCCATTTCCATCAATGCTGATCGATGATCGAGCCATGTTGGAAAATTTTGTAAGGCCAGCCGTGGAAAACCATCCGCAAATATGGTTCCAACAGGATGGAGCCACAGCGCACACTGCGAGGGCCACAATAGCTCTTTTACGCGACATATTTGGTGAAAGAATAATTTCGCGTACAAGCAATTTTAATTGGCCTCCGCGTTACCCGGATTTGACCGCTCCAGACTTTTTCCTTTTGGGTTATTTAAAAGGGAAAGTTTATGTTAATAAGCCCAGGACTATTGACGAATTAAAATCCAATATTCGAGACAAAGTTAACAACATAACACCGGAAATTTTGCGAAAGGTCATCGAAAATGTGTTGAAAAGAGCACATTTGTGCGAAGCAGAAAATGGCCACAACTTGCGGGATATCATTTTTAATAACTAATCTAAAAATATTCCCCATAAATTTACTGTATTTAAAAAAAAATTTAAAAAATATGTCTTAAATAAAAAGTTATAAGCAATTCACACCACTTCAGTCATTTTGGGCCACCCTGTAGTAGGTTTAACTTGTTTGTGAGAGGCATAAATAAGATAAATGTTTTGCTTGTTCGGCGATTTTCTACTATTGAAAAAAATGGATCAAATAAGTTGCATCAAATTTTGTGTAAAAAATGGAATTAAGTGCTCAAAAACACTTGAAATGTTGGCAGTGGCATACATACGTTGACAGTGGGAGTAATCTGAGTCAAAAAAATGTTTACAAGTGGTACAAGCTTTTCACAGAAGATCGAGAAGATGTGAATGAAGACGCTCGCTCTGGACGCCCCAGCATATCAACAACCGATGAAAATGTTGAGAAAGTGAAGAAAATTGTTATGGAGAATCACAATTAGAGAAGTTGCTGAAGATGTCAGCATATCGGTTGTCTCATGCCATACAATCTTTTCGGAAATTTTGGGCATGAAACGTGTGGCAGCGAAATTCGTTCCAAAATTGCTGAATTTTGACAAAAACAACGTAGCATTAGAATCTCTCTGGAATTGTTGAATGACGTCAACGATGATCCAGATTTGCCAGATCATAACCGGTGACGAATCATGGGTATGTGGTTATGACGTCGAAACCAAAGCCCAATCGTCCCAATGACAGAGTCAAGGGGAGCCTAGACTAAAGAAAGGACGTCAAGTTCGATCAAATGTCAATGTTTTGCTCACTGTTTTCTTCGATTACAATGGTGTTGTGCATTATGAGTTCTTACCACAAGGTCGTACGGTAAATAACGAGTATTACCTTGTTATACGCCGTTTACGTAATGCAATACGAAAAAAACGTCCGGAACTGTGGAAAAAAAAATTCATAGCTTTTGCATAATGATAATGCACCTGCTTACTCATCTTTGCTTGTGAGAGATTATTTGCCCAAAAATAACACCATTATCATACCTCAGCCACCAAAATCAGCAGATTTGGTGCGGTCAAATCAGATGACCTTGGAGGCCAGCGGAAAGTGGAGTTTTTGGATATTTATTTATTTTGAGAATTTTCGTTGGAGCTCCGTCATAACCGGTCTGGCTATGTGTACAGTTACTTCATCTTGCTGGAACTTAATGCTGTTGAAACGGATAAATCTTCGGCACAGTAATGGGTAAAAAAACTCCTTCAACATCTTTAAATAACGGTCCCCATTGACAGTTACTGTTAAATCGTAACACGATTCGTGCGCCACCCTCTATATATCACTTCCTGCACGTTTATGGGATATAGGATAATATCTCTCTCCCTTACATGTACTTCTAGTTTTAGACTAATTGAAATGGGAACGGTTTTGTACACAAGGTAGCGCAAAAGTATTTCTCTTATGAAAGACGCAATTATGATACGCCAATTTTGAAAAAATAAAAGATGTAAATTATAGGTATGACAATAGTTTACGAATCGTTACACTGCTAAGAACAAAACGACAAAACTTTGATTATGTGAAGTTATACGAGTATATTATTAGACACTGCAAAAACGCAACAAGCGCTTTCAACGCTTTCAAGTCGATCGAGCGATGTTCGTTTGTTAGACATGGTTTTTTATCCCTACCTTTCATTCCATGTATGAGAGAGGGAGAGCTTCTCACAAGCATTCTATTTCTAGACCTAGACCTCAATGGAGCCTACAGTTTAACAACAATTTCGCTTGTGTCCAGGCCATATTCTTCCTCTGTTCTTCCAATTTCTAGACTGGTGTCATTATTTGTGTTAGAGAGTGAATTCATTCACCCCTAAAAATTTATGGTAGTCAAAACTCACGAGATGTTTCAAACGTGCAAAATCTTTATTTGGCGAAAGAATGACATTTTTAGTTTCATGCTGCCTGAAGAACAATTTTTGCAGGTATTTTATATTAAAAAATATCCAAAACTTCAACTCAAATACTTCAAGTTAATGCCTAATTTGAAGGTTTCAAACGTGTAGAATATTTATTCGGCCAAATAATGGCGTTTTTTAGTTGTATGTTGCGAATAAGAGGTCTGAATTATGAATTATAATATACTATAAACAAATTTCTAAAACCTCAACTCAAATACAATTCAAATACAATTCAAGTTAATGCCTAATTTGAAAGTGGACTGGTTGGCGGTCTCAAACGTGTAGAATCTTTATACGGCGAAATAATGGCGTTTTTTAGTTTCATGTTGGGAATAAGAAGCCTGAAAAACAATTTTTGTGGCTATTTTAATTTTATCATATGAATTATAATGTCCAACTCAAATACTTCTACGTAATGGCTAAAATAAAAGAGCACTGATTGGCAACCACTTGGCCAATATAATTTTCTCATGTACTGGTCCTACTAAGCATTACTCTTAAACAGAAACAATTTATTTCATCTAAAAAATGTATCGCCTTAGGCCAATCGGAGGGCTACTTTTGCGTCCAAATATTTATTTGTAAGACTCGTTTCACATCTCCCTATTGAAGCTTTTACGAGCCACTTGTAATGACACACATTACACCATTATTATATCCTGCATATGCTACGTGACATGAAACATTCAAGGAAATGTATACATAAATAGGAATCCTATGACAGCGAATACTAAAATATACCTCAGTCACGGTTTTAAGTATGGGAATGATGATGGCGACTGCGATGATGTGTAATGCATATTTCGTAACCTTAATTTCTTTTCATATAAAACAAGAATTTCCGTACGTTTTGCTATAAAACAAATGAAATGTGTCAGAATCGAAATCATAAATTTATTTGTTATTACACTACCAACAATGAAATTCTCTACAGCAACGAAACGTAAATCATTTCCAAAAATTTCCACTCGTTAAAAACAAACCTCTCGTTAAAAGACGGGAGAACAGCGGGCGGAGCAGTAAACACGATATCGGTTATAAAAAAATTAATGTACTGCATTTGCCCCCCCGAATACATATGAGAAAATATTTAAAAGTATCCGGCAAAAGTACATTAAAATTATATGCATGTATTAAAATGATAAAATCCTTCGCAGTACATTATTCTGGCGCATATCCAACAATGCTATTCGCATTACGTCTACAAAAGCATGAACATATTTTGGTATCCTGACATGATATTGGAACCGTTAAGTACACTCAGAAAGCGATGTTTGATTGTGATTTCATATTCATAATGTTCAGCATTCGTATGACGGATTTCAGCCTTTACTTGGCCTTCGGCGAATTAAGAGTTATAAAACATAACTCAAAAAGTATATTCAATAACTATCTGAAGGATCCTTTTTATATATCCGCTCTATAATAACCCCTGCAAAACAGAAAAATAGCAACTAATTTCTCTTTAATAGGGCAATAAAGAGAATTTCATTCCTAGCAAAAAAGTGCCTCCAAAGAAGCAAATATTTATCACAATTTGCCATGGGGAAGTGGTGAAAAATTGCGTAATCACCAATGAAATTAACAAAGGATTATTGTAGCAGGAAAGTACTATTTTACAATGTCTCTTCCCTATATATTCACTAGTGATGCAGATGTAATGAAAATTCAAATCTTTGGTTACAAATATTTGTTATTCAAAACAATTGTTTTTTATTGTATTTTTATTTGTAATAATTGGTTGGTTTCTTGAAAAAACTGAGCGCAAGCATATATATAATATATATATAAAATACAGGGTAGCCCATATTCGACGGACCCATGTTTTTTAAAAAAAATCAAAGAAAAA
>JAHXMU010000106.1:1018777-1037271 GCA_019455685.1 Philornis downsi | reverse complement strand
CACACACAGACCCTAACACGACACTAACACTTACTGCTGGCTATCCCCCAACATGTGCCACCACAGCATTTCTACCATATCTGTGGTATCAGAATATTTCGACGGTTTGAATAGAACACACACAGTGTTCTGATGACAGTTCATTCGATTATCTTCGGTTTTGTGGGTATCCGTTTCTACCTCCTTTCCGCTGCCTCTATTGTTCTTATTCAGCAGATAATGCAAAAGATAATGAAATAAAAATAATAGAAGAACCATAAACAAATATAATTGAAATAAAATGTCCCGCCGGCTAAGATTAACGACAAGTGCAGACTCATCAATGGCCTCGGTCCCACACGGTTCCATGGAAAAGTGGCCGGTGGAGGATGTTGGTTGGATGGTGTTAGATTTAACATCGTCAAAAGTAAAGATGATGTGTTGGCAACGAATAGAGATGTGAGATGTGATAATTACTGGCTCACAACCACGTCTGACCGGTTCTTTTAAATTCTCGCATAATACAAAAAATTTCCCAGCATCCCATGAATGGTATATGGGAGAGCTTCTTACATTCTAGTTTTAGATTCACTCACTCAATGGAGCGACGATTCCGAACATCAGTGTTTGGGAAGCATTAGCAGATTTGTCGGTTATTCAACTACTCAAAGTATTCATCAGACACATCGAGATGACCGCCGCTCAAATAACTTAAAGGTGGCTGTATGCGAGATTTACAAGACTTTTCTATTACTCGACCACTCAAAATGTTTGTCAGATACATCGAAATAACCGCCAGTCAAATAATTTATAGGTTCCAGTACCCGTATACGGGATTTACAAGACTTGTGTCTATTACTCGACTACTCAAAGTATTCATCAGACACATCGAGATGACCGCCGCTCAAATAACTTAAAGGTGGCTGTATACGGGATTTACAAGACTTGTCTATTACTCGACTACTCAAAATGTTCATCAGATACATCGAAATAACCGCCGGTCAAATAATTTATATGTGACAGTACCCGTACACGAGATTTACAAGACTTGTCTATTACTCGACTACTCAAAGTATTCATAAGACACATCGAGATGGCCGCCGCTCGAATAATGGATGGATTTCTTTATACGGATTTACAAGACTTTTCGATTACTCGAAGTGTTCGCCAGATACATCGAAGTAACCGTAATTTATAGGTGGCAGTATACAAAAGTTTACAAGACTTGTCAATTACTCGACTACTCAAGATGTTCGTCAGATACATCGAGGTAATAGCCGGTCAAATAATTTATAGGTGGAAGTACCCGTAAACAGAATTTAAAGACTTGTCGATTACTCGACTACTTAAAGTGTTCTTCAGATATATTGAAGTGGCCGTCTCTCAAATAAACTATAGGTGGCAGTATGCGGGATTTACAAGACTTGTTGATTACTCGAAATGTTTGTCAGTTACACCGAGGTCGCCGCCTCTCAAATAAATTGTACTAGGCGATTGTATGCGGAATTGAACCCGCAATCAGATGAACGTTAGATGCGTATACTAACCATCGCGCCACTGTTGGTCTTATATATTACATGATCACGAAAAGAATTCTTAAAATCGCTTTCGCTCACGGAAAAAATAAAGGAACTCAAATTTTTAATATTATGGAAAGAAGTACTTTATTATCTTTATATAGAAATGCTGTAACTATAATAGATTGTTCAAAATCCAGATTTTTTTTTTATCGAAACTGCATGTCCAGTTTCTCAAAATCGCCATTTTTAATCGATTTTTTAAATAATAACAAAAATATTTTATAAAGTGCTTTGTGTTGAACAAATTAAAATCTAAAATTTATGAAAATAATCGGAAACTAATTCTAAGCATAATTAATTTGATAATTTTTAAAAAGATTTATTTCAGATTATCATAAATAGAAGCACAAACCAGTCTAGAAATTTCAGCCATGTGAATTGTGGTAGATGCCAGAATGGAGTGGTAGGTCGTTGGATCCTTTAAAATGTACTCTGCCATTTTTATTCGCAAAATTAAGTTAATTAAATGCTTGATGCCCTCTTAATTACACTGAGTTTTGTGCAATTGAATGAAAGATATTAGTCTAGGCTCTATGTGAGAAAAATTATGTAATTTGTGTTGAAATTATTAGAGAAGGCGTGGTTGTCCGGTTGATTTTTCTAAATTTTACTATAATACTTCGTAAAATTTCGAAAAATCAACTGGATAACCGCGCCTTCTCTAATAATTTCAACACAAATTACATAATTTTGCTCACTTAGAGCATAGACTAATATAATATAATTGCCAAAAATTTAAGTAACTGCAGTCTACGAATTAGAGATTCGAATTATGTGCAAATATTAATATAATATAAAGCTAATAATATGTGGATTAAAAATGTAATTTGCACGGGAGGTACCACAAAGAGATCGGTTATTTGATGCATTTTTCTCGTACCTTACAGAGAATTACAAGCCAATATATTGAGCAATAACACAGGCTACTGTAGTCTACGTATTGGAAATTACAGGAAAAATACTGAATTTCTGAAAATCTGCCAATTTGTGTGGAAGGTATCAGAAAGGGCAACGATGCTCATTGAACACCTCATTATTAAATTTGATTAGTGTAACTACATAAGAGATATGAATCTAAGCATAGTACATGGGCTAAATCGGTCATTTGTATGGGAGGTACCAAGAGACGCGTGCTTAGTCAGTCGATTTTTTTAGATTCTGTCAAGCATTATGAAAAAAGCAATGTGAAAAAATTTAAATCACTTTAGTCTACGAACGTGGAGTTACAGGGAAAAACTAGAATTCGGTCAATTTTATGAGAGAACTATCAGAAGTGGTGGGTAGATACACAGCCGATTTACAATTCCAGGCTGCGATCTGGAAAAACATTAAGCAGCGCCAAGCTTAGCGAAGAATCGTATTCACAAGCCAGCTAGACAGACAGACATCGATCAATTGTCTCAAAAAATCGTGAAACATATTCGATCAAAAAATACTTCATACCTTATATGCTTCCTACTGGGTGTTCAATTTTCATTCGCATAAAATGATATATCCTTCACTCCTTCGGGTGAATGTATGTAAAAGGTCATAAAAGTTGATGATCTCGGTATTAGTACAAAGAGTCTATTGCCAAAATATTTTCCGAAAATATTAGATTTTTTACAACTTCATATCAGCACATTTAATTGATTGAGAATGCACAAGCGATATTTGTGTATTCTTAGGCGATATCACGAAAACTTTAGCTGTCGAAAATGCCAATTCTTTGTGTACAATCAATATAGATGCCATTATAAAAGTAAATTAACTCCAAATATTTAAGTGTTTTTAATTTTTTGAAGTGATGACTTAACAGCTAGTTAGTTACTGACAAAAAATAACTATGTTATCGAACTAGAGTTAGACATTATAATATTTATACGAGATGTGACAAAAAATAGCAGTTATTTTCACTTTTTCTCAAAAAGTATTGATTTTTTCATCAATTTCTATTTTATTGCCTTTAAAGTTATCCCCCTCAGATATAATACACTTGTGTCAGCGTTTTTGCCAATCCTCGAAACACTTCTGAAACGTGCTTTTGGTATCGCCAACAGCTCCTGTTTCGATATTTCTTTTATCTCCTCAATCGTAGCAAAACGCTTTCCTTTCATCGGTGTCTTCAGTTTTGGGAAGAGGAAAAAGTCGGCGGGGGCCAAGTCCGGTGAATACGGTGGTTGAGGCATGATTGCTGTTTTGTTTTTGGCCAAAAACTCACGTACAAGTATCGATGTGTGACCTGGTGCCTTATCATGGTGCAAAATCCATGATTGGTTTTTTTACAATTCTGTGCGTTTCTGACGAATTGCTTCGCTCAAACGGCGCATAGCTTCAAGGTAGTATTCCTTATTGACCGTACGACCTTGTGGCAAGAATTCGTGATGCACCACGCCATTGCAATCGAAGAAAAGAGTGAGCAAAACCATCACATTCGACCAAATTTTACGCGCTAGGACGACCAGGACGAGCATCGTCATTGGCATCTTCTCGGCCTTCCTTAAACCGGTTATACCACAATTGAACTTGTGTTCTGCTCATAGTAGACTCGCCAAACGCCACAGTCAACATTTCAAGTGTCCTCGCACATTTAATTTTATTTTTTACACAAAACTTAACATCAACATACATATACAACAGAAATGTGTACCAATATAACAAAAAATGCAAAATCGAATGCGAATACGTAACTCACGAAGTTTGAAAAAAAACGTTTTTTATATATTAAAAGAGGGTTTACAATATTTATTCATCGAATCACAATATTTATCGTACTTCTAATATTGAATTTTTAATTTACTGGCTTGGCTCTGAGAATTGTTTTCGAAAGTGTCTAACATCGAATTGAGTTACATATTATAATTTTTTAATAATTGGATTTAATAATTTTATAATAATAATAGTTTTTTTAATATCTTAATAATTCAAAACTACCCGACCAGACTTATAGATGGTGCCAGTAGTTTGAAAAAAAAAATTATTTTGGTGAAAAGTGGCAACCTTATAAAACATATGTTTTGAGTTTCAAGGCTCCACGTTGTTTCGTACTTTTATTTGAGCCATCAAAAGTGAATGATCTTAGTGAATTTGTAATCATGGAAAAAATTAGTCAATATTATGTAATTCAATATTTCTATTTGAAAGGCCTCAGTCCAACCAATATTAAAGCCGAGCTAGATTCTACTGGGGGAGCCTGCTCCTGAGCAATACGAATATCTTGTGATACGAATAAAACGACAACAAAAATAAAGTTTTTCTAATATCGCAATGCGGTACAAAACCGTCAACCGACAAACGTACAACCCAAAAAGGTACTGGTGCCGAAAGCGAAGCGACTAAAGCCCATGTACAAATCCAATTTGGAATTAATTCAAAATTAAATAATGAATAAATAAACAAATATAAGAAGCACATAAATACGCAGTTTCGAGTGTATAGGCCGAGATACGAATAGACCGGAAACAAATGCTTATATGTTTTTTCGTATTTGATGTTTCATTACCGCTAATCCTAAGTCAATACCACTCGCTACCCACCCAATGCCTCGCTCATTGCCCTCCTATTTCCGTCACAGAAAATGTTGTTGTCATCAAAGCAGCTGGTAATGATCATGATAATGATGAAATGCTCATAAGAGCAAATAATAGCAAAACTTAGAAAAATTACAAAAAAAAAATTATTACATTTTCCAGGGAAACGCGGGAGTCGAGAGTTCTTTAATAACAAGGAAACTCTCATAAATACGATTTAGCAGCAGAAATGCAAAATGCTATTAAAATACAAACCCAGGCTCATTACCAGAAATGGCGTGATATTTTCTTTCCAGTCATAATTATGATAGAGATTACATTTGAATTTAATCACTTGAACGTGCGTGGGCGTGATTCAAGAATAAAATATCAGGTGTGATTCATGTGTAATTACAGTTGTTTTTCTCTTGGTTTAAGATAGATTCTATGTTCTTTTCACGAGGAATAAATTTCACGATCAATGTACGATGTATAGCACTTTTTGAAATGCTTATTATTTCGGCTAGCTCACCTTCTAGCACCATCGGCCGACAATCATCCAATACCATTTTGTGGATTTTCTTAAACGTGTCTAGCGCGGACACCTCAGTTGATCGACCACTACGGTGTTCAATTTGGCAGCTCGTACGGCCTCGTTTAAACTCTCCTACCCAGTATTTTACAGTCACAAAAGAAGGAGCACACTTTCCCACATTAGAATCTAGCTCGGCTTTAATATTGGTTGAACTGAGACCTCTCAAATGGCAAAGTTTAATTACATAGCCGTGGCCAAATTTTTTTCGAAATTTACAAATTCCTACTACAAATTCCATGTTTACAATTGCCTAATTTTCATGGCTCAAATAAAAATACTAAACAACGTGGTGCCTTGAAACTTAAAACATATATTTTATAAGGTTGCCACTTTTTACCCAAAATCATTTTCTTCAACGTACTGGCGCCATCTGTACGTCAGAGAGTGTACGGGTTTTGGACTGGCCAGGCTTTTGACTGCTATCCAACTTTGCGGCTGTCCTCCTGTTTCCCTCAATTTTTTTGAACTTTGACAAATTTTTGGTGCTTCAGTTAAGAATATTTTTATCTTTTCTTTTATTATTACTCGCTCTTACACCTTATGGAAAAGATATCCGTTTTGTTTTTATTGCAAAATCTCTCTTTTAAATCGGAAAAATATCTGGGCGCAATTTAATAGAAATACAAATTAATTTTTGAGAATTATTTTTGTTATCCAAAATTCATTTTTATGCTCACTGAATTTTTATTCTCACTGAAAATCTTAAAAATTAGCGTCCTCTATCATTTTGAGAACAAGTCAAATCCACCAATATCTTTATTGTTTCACGCAGTTGCTTTAAAAATGTTGTGCAAAAAGATTTAGCTGAATTTAGGACTTTATTTACAATTCAAAACGATTTTTGCCCATGGGGAGGGACATCATACTAAGTACGTTATCTTAATGTATAAATTATAATTTCAACACTTCGATATAAGGTGAGATTAATGTCTGTACCAGTTCTAATAAACATTTTTCTACCAGCCTCACTTGGGACTCACTGTAATCTGTTGCTTTCATTAAATTCGTTAACTAATATAAAATATGCCTTTTTAATACAGAAGAAAAGAAAATGAGTAATTTTAAATATTCATATGCTCATCAACCGCATCAAGTAGAGCTCCGCAACCACATAAGCCGCTGTTCACAATAAGAGGTTATCTGTTAACTGAAGTAAATGCTTGAAACTTCGTGAATACTCTGCTGTGTGATGCTCTAACATATCATGAATGGGCAATAAAGTTGGCCCTGCTATATTACACACATTTCTCTTTCATTATCTGAATGCACTCCATTTGTAATCTTTCAAAAAAATTGCAAAATATTTTGACATTTCTTTGTATACTCGTACATATTCTTACGTTGTTTAAGAAGATGATAAACTCGTATCCAATTCAGTTCACCATAAGTTTGTCATATTTCACCGTTTTACGCGTCGTTCATGATTATATGAAGTAATTTTGATAAGAAATAATTTTATGAAGGAATTATGAAGTTAGAGGGATCTCCTATCTTGTCACTAAGTTTAAAATTGTATTAAATTGAGGGTGATTCGAACAAATTCTACCAGTGGTGCATTTCGGGACAAAGGTAGGTGCTTTTGCTGTAGAATTTTTGTTCATCGAAAGAGAACATTATCTTTAAATCGCTTTCTAATCCCAATAATTTGCAATATCTTTATCCTAATTTGGAGCTGACGAGCTGACATAAGTAAATTTATCAAAGGCAGAATCGATGTAATCGAAATCATCTATCACTCCTAAATTATAATTCCCAATAAGGAGACTCTTTGTTAGTTCTCATCTTCCGCCAGATTCATTTTTGCCAACATCTTCTTAATGTTTGTGAAGGCTGCAGTAAAATCTTGCAAATATCGCCCAATGAAATTTGTATCATAAACTCTGAGCGTACTCATTCAACAATACTAAAAAAATACAAATTTTCCTTGCAGCATACAATGCATGAATTTTAGCAAATCTATACAGTTTTGTTTGACATCTGTATTTGAGAAACGTTCCTTTCATTCGGTTTTGAAAACTATTTCTGCCGATAAAACTAATTCAAAACCATTGTGAAAATAGGCTTTAGGTAGTCATCTGCGCTCCTTCTCCAATTCGTTACACCAAGCTTTGAAAATGTTTTCGAAGCCTGGTCCAACCAATTGAGTGTGTTAATCCTCTTCTGCGCCGCGCATTGAGTTTACACTCGCAAACCTTTCGTGTTAAAGCATTTCAATTCACCCGCACAACATGCACACATACAATACTTGAAGAGCTGCGCAAGACCACACGATATACGGGGAAACAGTTAGAATTAAAGTCTGGTGCAGTGAGAATTTTGTTCGTTTTTGTTTGTAAATCCAATATCCTGTAATATCCTTCACCTCATTTGGAGCTGCAGTTCTTTGTTAGCTCCCATTTTCCGCCAGATTCATTTTTAATAATTTCTTCTTAATGCTTGTGAAGGCTGCAGCAATTTTGCGCAATTACCCGCCAATGGTATTTGTAGCATCAGAATGTACAACAATTTCTGTTGAATATGATGCCAGTCGCACTCTTTGTAGCCTTCCTCTTAATCGTCTCCGAAAGTATATTGAGGAGAACATCTGTAGGGAGGTGAGGCTTTTGCCCTTACTAGACTGTGCTTTGCTTATCTTTACTTAAGCCTTCGTGTCGATCAATCTTATCTTACAAACGCAGCAGTTTCAAATACAGAGTTATCCGTTTTACGTTTTCAAGCCATTATGTACGAAATATAATGCCATTTAAATGACAGCTTTTGGATTGGTTCAGCAGTGGTTTCTTTTAAGATAGTTTTCGAAAAACATTCGGCCCAATGACACCCCCCACACCATAGTGTGCACCAGTCATTTTTCCGGAAGCAACGGCTTTTCCAGAAACACATTCGGGTCCTTCGAGCCCCATATACGAAAATGTTTTTTCTGAAGAAAATTTTGTTGAAACCACCACCTTCTTTGGTAAGTTTTAACTATTTTTAACTATTTATTATTTATTAGACTTATTCTGAAAGTAGATTTCTTCTGAAAGCTTTTTTCTTCTGGAAGTAGACTTCTTCATAAATGATGGTGATAATTTGTGTCTGTAGATAAATTAAGGATGACTAATACTGAAATGATTACTAACAATTTGCTGCAGAATTATGTTCAGCCAATTAACAAAATTTTCCTTTTCTTCGTAAACAAACGTTAGCGTTTGTGCTAAGGGGAGAAGGGTCGATTGGTGTTAGCGTTTGGGGAGAGTTTGATGATAGCGGTTGATGTGGATTCCAATCGATCTTCAGCGAAGTTGTGGTTGTTAGGATGTGGACTGTATCTTTGGTAAAGGCAGATTTCACCTGTTTTGCGGTAGCGGGTTAGCTCTAGAAATTGAGTATAGCCTTAGAAACTTACAATTTCTCGTACATCAAGAAATTGTATTAGGATTTAGGTAGGAATAAAAAACAAGAGATTAAACCCCGAAGGATTAGAGATAGTGGATAGATCCTTGAGGATAGCGGTTATACCTTACCATAAATTCTTGTGAAATGATTGGTGAACAATGGAAGTTCTGTTCACGTTATAATAAGTAATTTTAATGTAGAATTCAAGATGAGGGTAAAATTGACTACTCGCTATGATGTGATGCAAAGAAGAGCCGTTTTTGGCATACTAACTTAACTTGTCACTTTACGATTTATCTGTTTACAATTCATTAATCAATTCACAATAGGTAACAAGTAACTTTTATAGCATAAACAAAATTAATTCACGATTAAATATGACCTGTACATTGATTGGCAATTCAAATTACAAAGTACATTTTTGAAGTACAAATTAAGTATTAACTAATTTAATTTCAGATAATTATAAGTAAGTATAAACGCTGTAAGTTTATACACTTCGAAATAAATGCCAAGAAGGCATTTCCATATTCTTCCTACTTTCGTACCAATAATTTGTTGTTTAAACAAATGTTTGCCATTAAAATTGCGCTGCAAAAGAATACTGCAACGACTGTTTTCAATTCTAGAAACAAATTGATTTTGTGCCCGATTAATAGATCTTAGAAATCGAAACAATTTTACCAATCTAATGGTACTTTTACTTCATGTTTGAAATAGAGAACACGAATCAACCACTAAAAGAAAAATTTCAAAATCTAAACTTTCATAAGAACACAGCTTAGCAACAGAATTGGAACTGTTTTCAATATAATTTTGCTGAATGGTGCATTTACAAACCAAGTAACAAAATACTCTTATTTGACTTTGTCAACTTTCAAATTCAAAAAGTTAATTTTTACTTACAATTAATTGTCAGCTTAATACTTACATAAGACAGCGGTTGGAATGATAAATCTATTTTTATGCATTGTAATAAATGCTGCTTGAAATTGTACATTTCCATTTAGGATTATAGGTCAGGCATATTGTCCTTTTGATGTTGGGGGGCTAACACTGGATGAACTTCTCTGATTAATTAATGTGACAAATTGACCTCATTCCATTAACATTTGCTCGCTTGATAAAGCTACAACTTTAATTCGGAATATTTAAATATTCTGTTAACATTAAATCTATAGACAGACGCAGAATTCCATGGCATTAATCTTGGTATACAAAACTTCTCATATATGGACACAGGTACAGACCCCTCTTTCCCACTGGGCACTCTGGGCACGTGCCCAGGGCCCCGCGATAGATAGTTCCTGCCAGATTACTAAACGATAACCAAAATTCTCATTCTCATGTTTATTGTGTGTTTATAGGAAAACCTATGCAGGAATAATTATAAATTCGGCGCCAGCGAGCACAACAAGTTGAAGAGCAAAACTGTGAATTCTGAAGAGTTGAGACTAAGTTGCAAAGAATTTGCTGAATTTTATTATGAAGATGTTAATGAGAAAGAGTTAGAAATGGAATGTTTGCATTTAACAGAATACTTGAAAATTGTGGACAGTGAAAATGAGGGAACTAATTCTATATTAAAAATACATCAACTTTTGAAAGAAAACAACATTGAAGACACATTTCCAAATGTAGAAATCGCAATGAGAATCTTTTTAAGCATGATGGTTACTAACTGCAGTGGGGAACGTTCCTTCTCCAAACTAAAAAGAATTAAAAATGAATTGAGAAGTACAATGCTTCAAGAGAGATTAACCAGTTTGTCGCTGATGTCCATAGAATGTGATGTGATGGTATCAGAATCCTAAGAAATATTTCAAAAGAATTTATCTTCCTTGCATGCACTTATGCACAGTAGCGACTGATCACCCATTTTGTCTATTGCTGGCTGCTCTTGACTTTTTAACAATCCAATAGAAGAAAAACCTCACAAGAAATATTATCGTATATTTAAAACATCAGGCCATCATAACTTAGCTGTAATTTAGTAACTGAAATTCACACTAGACGTTCTCGTATCCTACAAACTTAAAAATAGCAACGTTATTATCACACCAGTCGACAAATGGAAACGTTTGTCTACTTGTTTCCTCTATCTGATTGTTGTGGTTGTTTGTTTATCTCTTGTTTACATACTCGTACATCTCGCCTTTGTGTGGTTTTTGGAAAGTCTTTTATTTATTGAAGTCTCTCGCTAAAGTCTACAATATTTTATTTTTGGCCCCACTAGTAAATCTGTTTAGATCAGGATTTCTCAAATGGGTTTCCCCATTAAATTCTTATGATGAAATGTCTGTCTTAAACGGGAAATTCTCAATTTTTCTAAGTGCGTCAGCGAAAAAAGTTCAAGATTATCAATCATATTGAAATTGCTATTGATTTGTGATCCCACTATTGAGTGGGATCGTCAATTTTTTTATTGAAAATGGATATTATTACATTAAATATCGCCCAAAAGAAAATGAACCAAAAAAAAAAAATTATACAAAAAATAGTTCAACAAATTATCGCCCAAAAATTCAAGCTGGTGCTCCAATTGCACTACAATTAGAAATTCATATAACTTTTTTTCTAATCAACGTACGATGGCGATCTCAAGAAAGAAACAAAAAAATTGGGAAAAATTTCTTTATTTTTCTACATAATCTCCTTTTAGTTGGACATACTTTTTCTATACCCTGTTTATCGTCAGAACTGTCAAACTCCTTAAAAAAGACATCGACCGGAGACTCTATCTTTATTGTAGGCAAATAATTTTTCAGCGGGCCGTTTTTTCAAGTTTGGAAGCAAATGGTTTGAGGGAGCAAAATCTGGCGAACAAGATGCGTGATGAGGCAATTCTAACTTTAATTCATTAATTTTGGTCATCGCAATGTGTGAACTGGACCGTTGTCTTGATGAAGCAACATTTTCTTTTTCGCCAAATTCGGCCTTTTTTCCATAATTTCATCACCTAAACGCTGCAATAAATTAGCATGATATTCGCCTTTAATAGTTTTTTCCTTTCTAAAGAGAATTAATAAAAATAATCCCTTGCCTGGAAATGAAACTGTCTTCGCCTCCATTGGACACAATTATCCCATTCCAGTCCACTGCTTTGACTGCTCTATTGAAAGAAAACGCGGCATCCATTTTGCCATCTTGCGCACAGCTTTCTCATCTTCAAATCTTCGATCAACATACGATGTATAGCATTTTTTGAAATGCCTATCATTTCAGCTAGCTCACGCATCTCAAGCCGACGATCATCAAACACCATTTTATGGATTTTCTTAGCCATGTCTGGCGTGGACACCTCAATTGGTCGACCACTGTGGTGTTCGTCTTTACAGCTCGTACGGCCTCGTTTGAACTCTGCTACCTAATATTTTGCAGTCGTAAACAAAGAAGCAGACTTCACCAGAGTCTAACCTAGCTCGGCTTTAATATTGGTTGGATTGAGACCTTTCAAATGGAAATATTGAATTATATAACGGGGACCAATTTTTTGCATGTTCACAAATTCACTCAGACCCTTTACTTTTGATGGCTCAAATAAAAATTGTAAACAACGCCTTGGCGTCTTGAAACTTTAAACATATTTTATAAGGTTGTCACTTTTCACAAAGATAACTTTTTTCAAAATACTGCCACCGTCCATACATTTGTTCGGCTAGTTTTGGGGCCGTCCTCTTGCCAAATTATATTTCTTTCTATTAATTAATTAAATTAATAAATGCCAACATTTCTCTGCAATGAATTAGCTCATGATGGAGAATATGCATGACTTAAGATCAAAAACAATTAATACTTAGGAAATTTTGGAAATTTTCCATTTCTGGTTACTCTCTTGGCAGGGATTTCAAAGAGAAAGACTCCATCCTCAACTAGGAAATGGAATTCCAAAATTATTACTTCAATTATTATTCCTTGCAAATATGAATGAATGAGTAAATGAACATTTTAAATTAGAAATTAGAATTAGAATTAGATTTTTTCCAAATTTTGCGTAAAATAATGATAGAGTGCAACAGCCAAAAATTGATTAGGCCGCTTATTAGGTCAGGTAAGGTTAGGTCAGCGTGGCAGTTTGAATAGACAGACTCACTTGGACTGTATAGTCCATTGTGATACCACGGAAACTGGAGATATATATGTCCCTAGTTTGCACCGTTGAACCATCCTGAGCGCCTCAAGAAGCTTTCAAGTCGTACAATATGTATGTTGTCCAGATCTCCTAGGTGCCTAAAGAAATAAGAGGCCAGTGTTGATCACCGCCTGTTCGCCAGTGCGGGGAAATTACTGAAAATATGTTCTATGGACTTCTCCTCCTGTTCATCCCTGTAGCTTCTACAGAAGTCACTAGTCGCAATCTTCAATCTCACTGCGTGTCTTCCAATCAGACAGTGTCTCGTCATGACGGATACAAGCAATGAAACGTCGGGTCTTGATAGCGACAGCATTTTGTGTGAACGTTTCAGATCTAGGCGAGGCTACATCTGTCAGAATTGGTAACAACCTCGGACAGACGCCCACCTACTATTTGCTACTAAATATGCTCTATCTCGCGGTTGGAGTTTGCGTGTAGGTCCGTGGGCATGCCTCTAGTCACTAGGCATGTCCACGGACTCCAACTCGGCTGGAGTCTTTAAGGTTGTCCCTAGTCTTGCCACATACTACGGTTATACCGAGGCTATACGCTAGTTACAGCGAGGAAATTTAATTTTAGGAAATCATTTCTCCAGGAGATGGTACAGAAACGTTAAGAAACACTGGCTTTTATAGCACAACATCAACATTAAGTAGGTGAGAGAAGGTTGGCTTAGGAGGTTAGATGGGTAGGTAAAGTCACCAAGGTCTTTTTGGGTCTATTCCCTAAACGTGATGAAGACGAATAACAAACAGAATAACATCGCGCAACAGTTGTTCGGGGATTTTTTACATATGGTAATTTGTGTTTAGGTTTATAAGTTTGTTTAACAAATGTTCATCTCTGGGGGTGGAGGCGATAGCTGAATGGACGATGTCAAGGGATTGTTTGGTATTATGCCGTCTATGTTTCTTGTTTGCTTTCTTTCTCCCCTGGTATGGTTGGATAGTGTAATTATCATAATGACACCATACGCATGCAATTATAACCCCCTAGTTCTAATGTTGTGTTCTTACAGCTTTTACTTCAGATGTAGTTCTATATCTTAATGACACACATTTGCAATGTTTATGGTATGTAATGGCATTGACAGTTGGTACTAATGATAATTTGATTTCGATTGGTGGATACAAATTATAAATCAATTTTGCTACACATGAGTTGAAATGAGGAAATGGAAATTTCTAATTTAAAATGTTCGTTTACTCATTAATTCATATTTGCAAGGAATAATAATTGAAGTAATAATTTTGGAATTTCATTTCCTATAATTGAAGATGAGTTCTTCTCATTGAAATCCCTGCCACTCGCTTGGAAAATTTGCAAAATTTCCAAAGTACTAATTATTTTTGATCTCAAGTCGTGCATATTTTAGCATTTATTAATTTAATTAATAGGAATGAAATAAATTTGACACGTGGACGGCCCCAAAATGTGTCAAAAAAAAAAAAATATTTTAGTGGAAGGTGGCAACTTTGTTAAACATATGTTTTAAGTTTCAAGGCGCCACGTTGTTTAGTATTTTTATTTGAGCCATTAAAAATAAACGGTTTGAGTTAATTCGTCAACATGTAAAAAATTGGTCACCGTCATATAATTCAATATTTCCATTTGAAAGTTCTCAGTCCAAATACTTTTAAGGCCGAGCTAGATTCTACTCAGGAAGAGTCTGGTACTTTCTTTAACGACTGTGAAATATTGGGTGGCAGAGTTCAAACGAGGCTATACCACTTTTTAGGCCGAGCTAGATTCTGCTCAGGTAGAGTCTGGTACTTTCTTTAACGAGTGTAAAATATTGGGTGGCAGAGTTCAAACGAGGCTGTACCAGCTGACAAGACGAACACCGTAGTGGTCGATCAATTGAGGTGTCCACGCAAGACACGGTTAAGAAAATCCACAAAATGGTATTGGATAATCGTCGGCTGAATTTCTGTGAGCTAGCTGAAATGATAGGCATTTCAAAAAGTGCTATACATCGTATATTGGCAGAAGATTTGAAGATGAAAAAGCTGTGCGCAAGATGGTAAGATGGGTGCCGCACTTGCTTTCAATAGAGCAAAAACAGCGTCGCGAAAATGTTTCACTGCAATAAAGCCGAATTTGTGCGTCGATTTATAACCACGGTCATCGATATATAGACATGAGTTCATCACTTTATGAATTTAAGTTTAAATTGCTTCACCACGCAACTTATTCGCCAAGTCTCTCGGATCATTTTCTATTTCCAAACTTGTAAAAATGGCGCCGTGGTAGAATATTTGCCAACAATGAAGAAGTGGAGTCTACTGTTGATGGCTTACTATAAACAGGGTATAGAAGCTATTGAATATCGCTGGAAAAGTGTATTGAGCTAAAAGAAGATTATGTTAAAAGATAAAGACAAATTTTCCTAACTTTCTTGTGCCTTTTTTGTTAGGTCGTTTAGGTTTGGGACCGCACTCGTAATTATAAGAAGAATTTCAAGAAAACACATTTTCCTGGAATGGATGGTGAACTTTTAAACCTCCATTGGCGACGTTTTCTAAAAAGTGATAGAACCGTTTTGGGATGTTATCTTCTCAGTATATGTGCATGTAGAACAGCAAGAAATTTTCCGTGAACTAAGAAGATTTGAAGAAACAGCCGTGAATTGAGTTTCAAGTCGACCGATAAAAAAACCAGCAACTCGTCGCCGACGACTTATTCTACGACCGCGGATAGAAAGTTTATCGGCCCAAAATTAGCTTGAAATTCCAGAATAAGCAGAAGCAGCCGATTTTTTTACTTGCTTACATAGCTTGCTTCATAAAAGAGTGTGTTCTTCATCGCCTGGTATCTTGAAGAACACTAATAATAGACATATATCAATCAAAAATGGGCCTTCATGGATACTTCACGTATTGAAAAGTGTATTCATAAAAACTTTTCGTATTAAAGAATACTTTCATAGGAACTTTTCAGAGAATAGTGTTCACTATCATTTTTTATATATTCATATCACTTTTTATATCAAAAAGGATATAAGGACCTTCATATAACTTCACACATGGAATGCCATGCTTTTCACACATAGATATGTTTTCGAAGTTTTGCGGAGAATAACATTTCGAAACTACTGAAAGAACATTGCAATATAATTAAAAATTTGTCAAATATATCAAAAAAATCATTGGCAAGATAATAAATAATTTACTGTATTTGAAAATTTCTAAAAATAACCAAACAATCAAGTCAAGCAACTCAAGAACTCTGGCTATGAAGGCTAAAAAGGACTAAAGGGGATGACACACTAACAGACCGATCAGACAGATTTAACTTTACTTATGGGCAGTTAGTTTAATATAGGTGTCATTTCATAATCATATATGGTATTGCCGTCTAGTATCTCTTTGGTAACAGCGAGTTAAGTTACCTAAATCTTAGTTAACATCGATATATCTTAGATATCATAACAACTTCTAAATCCGCTTAATAGTTAGCCTATTTTTCCATATTCATAGTCATATTCATAAGAATGTGATATAAAGACATGCCCTTGGAATATCAGGACTCTTCATATACGAAGCGCCTTTGTTCGATTGGTAGATGTTTTCTATAAATATTAAATTCACATCACTTCTATATAGGGATACACTGGAAGAGCGTAAAAACTGTGATTCCTTCAACTATCTTATACAGGGTGGCGCAATAGAACGTGCATATTGCATCATCTTTTCTTGCGGGGTAGAAAAGGCGCGGGTGGGGGGGCGCCTACATCGTTGGGTTGGCGGGCTCATGGAGTTTTAGTCGCTATGAATCACTTTGACGGGAAGCGTCGCGCATTTTGCGTGTGCGCATTTTACGAGAACTCTCGTTCATATATTGCTACTAGGCGACTATATTGTGCTGAATATGGGCTACGTCGAATTAGTGAAGCTCTGAGTGCTAATTTCATTAAAATATGGGTAAAGCGTTTTGAAGAGACCGGTTCAAAATTTAAACCACAAACAAATGGTCGCCCAAGAACATCTAGGACCGAAGACAATGTTGAGAGAGTTATGGAGTCAGTACGAGGAAATCTACAAATGTCGACTCGCAAGAGATCGTCTGCCTTACAATTATCGCGACGAAGTTTGCAACGAATTTTAACATTGGATCTTAAACTGCATCCATATAAGCTGCAATTAACACAAGAATTGAAAGTGTCTGACTTCATAGCAAGACTCGCATTTGCTAAAGAAATGCTTAATCGATTTTCCAATTTTGACAATATCCTTTTCTCTGACGAGGCTCATTTCCTTATGAATGGGTTCGTAAACCGTCAAAATTGTCGTTACTGGAACAGTGAAATTGAAAGTTCAAGAATAGTGAATTCCAGAGCTTGGTTCCAACAAGATGGAGCTACCTGTCACACATCAAATGACTCCATGGCGGTGGTGAAGCAGATGTTCCCTGGCAGACTGATTTCGAAAAGAGGTGATATCCCAAGGCCCCCACGTAGTCCAGACTTGACGCCTCTTGATTTTTTTTTGTGGGGATACCTCAAACACAAAGTCTACAGTAATAATCCAGGAAACATCGTTCAGCGATCGCGACATTGACATTTTTGTGGATGATTTTAGTGACAAAATACAAAACAATGATGTTCTCCTTAATTCAACAACTAAAAAATTCTGCCACAATAACTATAACTCGGATAAAGTATTCAGACTTTCTAACTTTTATATTCCTATAAATTATTTTCCTTTATCAATTTAAAAATAATGCTCCAGTTCACGCTTCCACTATTGCGATGGCCAAAATTAATGAATTAAAGTTCGAACTGCTTCATCACTCACCTTATTCACCGGATTTAGTCTCCGCGGACTATTTCCTATTTCCAAACTTGGAAAAATGGTTCGGTGGTAAAATATTCGCCAACAATGAAGAGGACGTGGTCTGCAGTTGATGGCTATTTCAAGGAGTTTGACGAAAAAAGTGTATCAAGCTAAAAAAAGATTATGTTGAAAAATAAAGACAATTTTCCCAACTTTTTTGTGTCTTCTTTTTTTGGTCGGTTAGCTCTAGGACCGCCCAAAGTCACTCAGAATTTTTCTTTGAAATTTACCCATTTTCAACCCAAAGGCTACCCGTTAGGATCTGAATGGATTTACTTAAGGTGATATATCACTCAAACATCCAACAAACAATCATACTAACACGTTGCAGACGTCATAAATGGTCATGAAATGAATTTCGTCGAAAGGTATCCTGCAATCTGCGTTATCTCCTTCAATGCGTCGCACTTGTTTCGTATCAAATAATACATATTCACATCCAAATAGCTGAGGATATTAATTTAAATTTTTGCTGAAAACGGGTCATTTCAGTATCTTTATATA
>JAHXMU010000106.1:964360-998777 GCA_019455685.1 Philornis downsi | reverse complement strand
TTTTGCTATTGCACAATTTTATCACAAATGCATCAAATTGTGAATTTTGCTTTTGTCTTTTAATATTATTATATTAGCAGTTAATTTAATACATTAGGCTTACAACAGATGATATTTTTTATGAAAGTGTTTTACAATTTAATTCGATTGCAAGCAATTTCTTCTGTATGCTAAAATTTAATCAATGATCCTTTTGTGTGAATAAAATCAAATTTCTATTTTTGTTTATTTATTTTTTTTTTTTTCATTTCTTGATATCCATCCACCGCTTTTCGATGTTGTAAAAATTCACAGTGAATCCATTATTATTAATCTATTTAATACCCAGCAAAAAGAGTGCATCCAAAGAGGCAAATATTCATCACAACTTGTGATAGGGAAGTAGTGGGAATTTGCGTAATCAACAATGAAATTAACACAGGGCTGTCATAGGAGGGAAGCACTATTTTATTATGCTTCTTCTCTATATGTTCATGAATGAAGTGGATATAATGAAAATTCAAAAAAAAAAAATGATTATTTAATTGTATTTTTACTTTTAATGAAAGCTGATTTACAAATAAACTGGCCGCAGATACCGACGGGTTTCGTACTTTCTATAAAAAAAAACAGATATACAAGCACTGTATTAAAAGGACACTTAATATTTCATAGAAACGAGGTTTATACATCCTTTGCCATGAAATGCAGTCCACAGTGTGCTATGCTATGTAAGTACTCGTATATACTTCATTTGGTCTCTGAGTATTTGTAGTTTTTATAAATAGATTGACAAACTTTGCATATCGGTCATCGTATAAAAGAAGGTAAATAAAAGTTTAAAAGGAATTTGTTTAGACCAACTATCAAAAATTACATCTTCGGGTCATATTATGTCCTTTAAAAATAGTTCTTGGAGTAGTTCATAGGAACACACTTTGCTTTAATTATTAGAAATCACAAATGCAAATAAAACCAATTTTTCGTTGTAGCGGTTTCGGAAATGGCTCAAAATTGCTTCGGTGGGAGTGGTAAATATGCATGGATGACATCTACATATATACGAGGTGTATTCAAAAAACAAGGTGAATTTTCAAATTTCGCGAGCTATGTACATTCAACTTTCGATTATTATTATTTTTTTATGTTGGTACACTCGCCTCGAAGATATATTGACGGTTTTATCCTTATAGCACGTTTAGTTTGTTTCTGAGAGACATAAATAAGACAAGTGTTTTGCGTGTTCAGCGATTCGGTTTTTATCTTCCCAAACGTCGCAAAACGCTGTCCTTTCATGGGACTCTTCAATCTTGGGAACAGGAAAAATTCGCAGGGGGCCAAATCTGATGAATACGGTGACTGAGGCATGATAACCTTATTGTTTTGGCCAAAAAATCTCTCACAAGCAAAGATGAGTGAGCCGGTGCATTATCATGATGCAAAAGCCATGAATTTTTTTCCACAATTCCGGGCGTTTTTTCGTAAACGGCGTATAACTTCAAGGTAATACTCCTTATTTACCGTACGACCTCGCGGTAAGAACTGCTGATACACTACGCCATGGTAATCGAAGAAAACACTGAGCAAAACCTTGACATTTGATCGAACTTGGTGTGCTTTTTGTGGTCTTGGCTTTCCTGGACTCTTCCATTGAGACGATTCGACTTTGGTTTCGATGTCATAATCATGTACCCATGATTCGTCTTCAGTTATGACCCTTTTAAGCAAATCTGGATCATCGTTGAGGTCATTCAACAATTCCTGAGCGATGCTAATGCGACGTTGTTTTTGGTCAAAATTCAGCAATTTTGGAACGTACTTCGCTGCCTCACGTTTCATGTCCAAAATTTCCGGAAAGATTGCAGGGTATGAGCCAACCTCAATGCCGACATCCTCAGCAACTTCACTAATTGTGATTCTCCATGATAATTTTCTTCACTTTCTCAACATTTTCATCGATTGTTGATGTGCTGGGGCGTCCAGAGCGAACGTCGTCATTCACATCTTCTCGACTTTCTGTGAAAAGACTGAACCACTTGTAAACTTTTTTTTTAACTCAGCGTACTCTCACTGTCAACGTATGCCACCGTCAACATTCCAAGTGTTTTTGAGCACTTAATTCCATTTTCTACACAAAATTTGATGCAACTTCTTTGATCCATTTTTTCGATAGCAGAAAATCGCCGAACACACAAAACACTGCCTAATTGATGCCTCTCACAAACAAACTAAACATGCTATATGGATAAAACCGCCAACATATCTTCGAGACGAGTGTACCAACATACAAAAAAAAATAAGTATCAAAAGTCAAATGTCCGCAGCCGGCGAAATTTGGAAATTCATCTTATTTTTTTGAACCCGCCTCGTAGAAGTGATGAAAATGTGATTATTTTTGAATGACTACCACTTTTTTTGCTGGGTATATATTTATTTAACTACTTTGTTACGTTGTTACAGGCATCCACTGAGCGAAATTTCAAACATGCATTGAAACAATAAATTAAACATTTTAATGGTGGACTGGCCAGCCATACAAATGCATTCATAACGTTTAAATGGTCCCCATAAAATTTGTTGCTTCCCCCCTACAAAAAATTGATGGGGCATCAATGGAAGAGTATTTAACTTCTGCCCATGTGGCTGGCATGAGGGAATGGAACCTTATGAACATTTATTTCTGCTTCAACATTTATATGAATTAAACAAAAAGCCAAAGTACTTTGTTCTCACAAAAACATTTCAAACAAAAAGTTGAGCTAACGATAATGTATACTACGCCCGTTTGTAGAAATGCCAAGCATACAGAGACACGTAGTAACTATGCAGCCTGTGCAAAAAAAAAAGGAAAAAGTGGCCAAGCTTCGAAATTTATGTAGCCTTCATCAAGGACCGCGAACGACGTATTGATACATCGTAATTTAATTTAAGCAAACGTAGATGAAACGTTATCCTTCCATACAATAACGTAACAATTTGACTCGCTTTCCCAATAAGATAGTCACGGAAATATATCTGTCATCAAAAGGAAAAATGACTTATCTAGGGATTAATTATCTTAAGATAATAAACGCAAAAATTTGCTATTAATAAAATTAATTGGAGATGTGAAGTATCGACCAAAAACAAAATGACCCAACAAATAGTATAAACAATAAATAAATAAAAAATGGTAAAAAAAAATAAAATGAAATTTCGCACAAAAGTAAATAAAAAATTGTCCAAATTAAAATTAAAAATCTACCAAAACTACTAATTTATTTATCGTTTTATTTATCATCAAGCCGAATAATATTTGAAATAAATGTTGACCCAAAAAAAAGAATTATATTTTCCTATCCTTTCAAAATATAAATTTTTTCATCCTTTCCTTTTTTGTATAAGATTCCTTACTTCAAGTTCTTTTCAAAACTATGTTTGAACGGTTTCAATCCAATACAAATCAATTTTTCGAGGAATTGATTCAATTAAGGAATATATTTCTAGCTTCTACAATTTTACTTGCTTTGTTTGGATCGGCAATTTTTCTGGTCTTTTGGGCGCTGAAAATTTAATCAATCATCCCGCAAAGCTGGATAGAAACTCGAATTTGAAATAAAAAAAATACAAATAAAAGCCGCGCGATTTTTATTTTTTAATTCAATGCAAATGCATTTTTGGAGATACGGAGATTAAGATACGTGAGATGTGTTTAGATTTTCTTTTTCACTAAATTTTTAGCCTATAGAATTGCAATTCTGTTATCTGGATCCGTTTTGAAAACAAGAAACTCCAAGAAATTGCATCAAGAACTCCGTAGTGGTTGACAAATTGAGGTGTCCACACCGAACATGGTTAAGAAAATCTATAAAGGTGCGTCAGTTAGCTAATATGATAGGAATTTTAAAAAGTGGCATACCAGTACGTCGTTTATTGACCGAAGATTTGAAGATGAGAAAATTGTGCACAAGATGGGTGCCGCGCTTGCTTTCAATAGAGCAAACGCAGCATTGTGAAGATGTTTCAGTAGAGTACTTGGCGATGTTTCAACGCAATGAGACATAGGTCCATCACTTCATACCTCAGGCAAAAGAACAGCCAAAGCCGTGGTGTTGAATGGGAAAATCGTGTCCAAAACGGGCGAAGACGGTTCCTCTACAGGCAAGGTCATAACGTTTATGTTCAGAAAGGAAAAATCATCAACGGCGAAAATAATGCTAATTTAGGTGGTAAAATTATGGAAAAAAGATGCATTTAGAGAAAAAGAAAATGACATTTCATTAAAACTGTGCTCTAGTTCACACATGTAAAATTTATTAATTTAAGTTCAAACTGCTTCATCACGCACCTTGTTCGCCTGATTTAGCTCCCTCATACTATTTTCTTCCAAACTTGAAAAAACGACCCGGTGGTAAAAGATTTGCCAACAATGTAGAGGTGGAGTCTGTTGTTGACGGCTAGGAGTTTGACAGTTCTTGGTATAAACAGCGGAAAGTGTTTCGAGCTAAAAGGAGATTATGTTGGAAAATGAAGAAAATTTTTTTTTAACTTTTTGTGTCTTCTTTGTTAAGTCAGCCAATTTTCGTATTCCATTTTCATAATAATAAAGCGCATTACCTTTTACGAAACTTATATTTTTCCGTTTAATTGCGTTCCATAGAAGAAATCGGTTTAGCCGGTTTTTCCGTCTGTCGAATTACCGACAGTCGGATTCTTGGAAATAACTTGAAAACTGATTTTTTAAAAAAATCGCGCAATTATGGAAGAGGAAAAGAAAGAAAATGTTTACCTTGACACTAATTACTCTCCTTTTTCTTAATTTATGCTTTGGATTGTTTAATAATTTCCAGAAAATTGTGGAAAAGCAAAACACATTATCAATTAAGCGCATCAAATTGACTAATTTTCTGAATAAGTTAATGAAATACAAATCTTCCGTCTGCCTGTGGTGAGAGTACTCAGTACTAATGACATCAATTTGCTTGTTATGAGAAATCCTCAGGCCATTTTGTGTGACATATTTCGACAGTTAATTAAAAGGTAACAAATTGAAATTGTAATGTAATAAAATGTGATTTTATTCACAATGAGTTTCATTATAAATAACTACATCAACTTGCTGTACAATGTGTGACAAATTTCTATCAACATTTAACATTCACAACAGTGTCCATCATTTGCTTTTTACGAATTTTCGAATTTAACATCCAAGAATTTGGCATTTAATGTTTACACAACATCTCTGATATTGTGACCAAGCACCGGCTTTTCGATATAGAATTTAGTCATCCAGTGGCGCTTATTTGTTTATCTTTGGTTGGCATAAAAGGCACCGAATATTGATTTCCCTCTATTTGCATGTGTTTGACTGACAATCCGCATAAGTATTCTGAAAACAAAATCATGATGCAATATCGAATGACGACATACAATTTTCCCTTTTTCGTAAAAGTAAGATTGCATTGACAATCACAGGAATGGACGAGCAAATTGAGTCCCTAGAATTTTTAAATTATACAAGGTAGCGTAAAAGTAATCGCGCTTTTTGAAAGTTGATATTATGTTTGCAAATGGCATCATCAGTCGTTGTGTCTATGGTACTTGTAAAGAAGATATGTGAAAAATACACGAATAATGTTTTCGACCAACAATCATCCGACTGGACATGACATTTAGTCTCTCGAGGCCTGGATATTGACTCAACAATTTATGGTGAAAATATCGCTGCTATTAATTAAAATCATATCAACCAAAATCATATAAAGATAGATGGGTTTTACAGTATATATTGGGCAAAAGTTATGAAGATGTTCCCTTCTAAAACTAGGTGATATATTCCTTTCACGAGGAAAACATTTCAAGAGGCACAGTTTTTCTTAGATTGATTTTCAACACTGAAATCGCAGCAACTTAAGTTTTCGCGCCATAATATGTTAGGTGATATAATTGTAACATTGTAGAATTCTGCCTCTTTACATTACGATTTCAGATTTAAGACTTAAAGACATAAGTTATTCCGATTTCAGTGTTGGAAACCAGCAAAAAGAAAATTGACAGCAATTCCGTTTAAGAAAATTTTGCACGAAGAAAACATTGTATTGTCCGATGGAAAAATATAGCTTCAGATTTCACGCTTTTTATATGGAGTTTCACCGTGAAAAGTCAGCATAGCACCAGCTTTAAAGTACAAATTACAGCTACACAAGTACAATTCAGCCATTGCCTCAAACCACTTAGTTACACTTAATAAAGACACGCAATGAATCTTATTTCCACCTTTACTATCAACACTCAACAAAATTTGTCGAATTTTTAATAGTGACAGGGGAATTGTTAAGCTTTCGCTCCTTTTGCTACATGTTGCCGATTTGAATAGCACAAACATGTACAATTTGATGGGATTGCTAAAATCGTAGTTCCACGGCGTTCCCAGCAGTTGGGTCTATCTTATGGCTCATTGAGGCATATTTTACATTTGGATTTGCACCTCCATCCAACTCACGCAACAATTAAAGTCAGCTGACAGTTCATAACGCCATAGATATGCTAATTGGATGCCACAACAACAGGTTTTCAATGTTGATTTTTCGAACAAATTTTTCTTCAGCAATGAAGCTAAATTCTTACTCGGTGGTTACACCAATAAGCATAATTGTCGCATATGTGGCTCGAAGAACCCAGAAGTGATTGTGTCAAAGCCATTGCATCCGGAAAAAGTGACTGTTTAGTGCGCATTATGATCTGGAGTTGTCATTGGGCCGTATTTTTTCGAAAATGATGCAGGAGGACCCGTTACGGCCGTGTGATAACCAACTTATTTTTGGCCTGCGATTAAAGATTATGAACCGAACGATCTGTGGTTTTAGCACACAACACGACCGATTTTGGCTTTATTGCATAAGAAGTTTCCAGATAGCGCAATTTCACGTTTTGGTGACGTCATTTGGCCACCAAGATCATGCGATTCGTTGCCGTTATACTTTTTTTGTGGGCCGACGTCAAAGACCTTGTTTACGCGAATAATTCCCAAACGTTGGACTATTTGAAAAGCAACATTCGTCAAGTTATCGCTGAGAAACCGCTCGAAATATGCGAAAAAGTGGACAAAAACTTCCTTAAAAGGATTTACTGCTGCAACCAATCCAACGGCGGTCATTTAAATGACATCATATTTTTTACATAATGACAACGTCTAAATATTACCCACTATTCTCAATATGTTTTGAGGACGACGCCGAAAACTTATAGGCTGTTGATGCATTCTAGGCGGTACAGAATCATATTAAACGGCTTTTTGCTGCCAGAAATTTACGAATCGGACTTAAAGGATAAATGACTGCAAATATCAGCATTTCGTCGGCGATTGCTTGGCAGAAATATATTCGTTATTTTCCGGACTCGCCACAAAAAAATGTTAAAGATTCCAAGAAATAATATTTAAAACTTTCTCATTTAAAAAAGAACTATCGTATGGTTACTTTTGAACCACCATGTACAAACATGATGTTCATTTGTACCACATACGGTACATTTACGTATACGTTCGAAACGATGTTTGGTAGTACAAAAGTACGTGATTAAGATTTAAAGATAAGAAAATTGTGCGCAAAATACAAGATGGGTGCCGCGCTTGCTTTCAATAGAACAAAAACAGTGTCTGAAACATATTTAGTAGAGTATTTCACTGCAATAAAGTCGAATTTTTGCGTTAATTTATAATCATTAATGGGACTTGGATTCACCACCTCGTACCTGAGATAAAGGAACACTTAAAGCGGTTGACTCGAAAGGCAAGGTCAAGGAGGCAAGGTTATGGTGCCTGTTTTTTGGATGCTCATGGGATTATATGTATTGATTATCTTCAGAAAGAAACCCCCATCAACAGCGAATATTATGCTAATTTATTGCAGCGTTTAGGTGATGAAGTTATGAAAAAAGGACGCATTTGGCGAAAAAGAAGTTGTTGTGTCGGCAAGATAATGGCCAATGCTATGTGGTCTGTTCTTAAAATGCAATTCATGTCCCGAACTCTGCTCTTGATCACATATCTTGTCTTTGTTTTCTAAATACGAATATATGACATTTCATCTGTCATAAAACAATAACATTAATGTAAATAATAATCAACAAATTGAGTACGACAAATGGAATAAACAAATAATAACGATAATGAACTGTTAATAATTCTTATCTACTTACGTTTATTTTCCGTTTCAATTATCGAAGATTTCGTTGTTTCCTCCATTCTTAGAGTTTACAATTTTACAATTCGCATGGCGTTCATGCCATTCTCATTAAAACTTTTCCAATAATTCGTTCATTAAGAGGACTTTGTTTTTCCTTTGCTTAATGAAAAAGATGCTTGAATTTGCAGCAAATTAAAAATATCTGAATTACATTTGTTTAATATATGGTCCACATAAATATGAATGTGACAAGTTGAAATGTTCAGGTTGAAATTTGGAAAAATAAATGAATATGAGAATTAAACGAGTGATCATTTAAAAAGCGCTCTTTTAAAGCGCGTAAACGCCGCTAAACTTATGCTAAGAAGATGATGTGCAAACTAGTTGATAAGCTTCGGAATGACACCTCCCGTCGAATCGAAACCGAAATAAATCATATTAAATTCAATAAAAACTAAAAAGACAAAAGACCAAAGAAAATACTGTTTTCTTTGATTATTGCGGTGGGCCATCGCAACGTCTCACAAGGCTATCATTGTGAACGAATTTCTGATCAAAAACTCAACAAATTAGATCGAACAATCATTTGACTTTTTTTCTTTCCAAAACTTGAGCTAAAAACAAATACTGTTGGGAGAACTTCTTATCACATTAAGTGAGTTTAAGCACATTCTATTTTTAGACTCACTGAACGGAATTTACAGAGTTTAACGACGATTCCGTTCTGGATTGAACCTGCGATGATGCGAACGATAGTCGCGTGTACTAAATATACGCACCATTAGCCGGTTGCTAATATTCAAACCACATTTTAGGAACAGACCACATAGCATAGATCATTGTCTTGCACTTTCTTCTTTGTCAAATGCGTTCTTTCCCTCATAATTTCATCACCGAAATGCCGCAACAAATTAGCATAATATTCGCCGTTGACAGTTTTTTCTTTCTAAAGATATTCAATAAAAATAATCGCATGCGCATCCAAAATATAAAAACAGACACCATGACCTTGCCTGCAAATGGAACCGACTTCGCCTTCTTTGGACATGATTCTCCCATTTCAGTTAACTGGTTTGACTGTTCCTTCATGTCAGGAACTGTTTCTTTATCTCAGGTAAAAATTCGACTTTATTGCGGTGAAATACCCTACTGAATATGTTTCTATTGAAAGCAAGCGCGGCACCCATCTGGCGCACAGCTTTCTCATCTTCCAATCTTCGGTCAATATACGATGTATAACACTTTTTGAAATGCCTATCATTCCAGTTACCTCACACGCCTTCAGTCGACGATCGTCCAATATCATTTTGTGGATTTGCTTAATCGTTCGCGGCGATAACAGCGAGCCTTTCCTGGAAAATGTGTGTGACAAATGTTTTAATGAGTGCATTACTCTTTGGCATAACAGTTTTATTTAAATAAATTTGAATGAATAACAAATCGTTTGCGTTTTATTAATTTACTCATGGTACTATTTTTTAACAAAATATATTACAAATTCAAAAAAAATCCAAAAAATTCTCTGTATTTTCCTTAAAGGAAGTGTACACATTTGCAAAACATTCTGTTCATATTGATATTGGTTCATGTTGTTCACAACCAAGTCAACATGATTTATTTCTTATAACGGCCAACATGAAAATAATCGTCTTTAGTTTCACCATCGTGAATTCTTATTGAAAATGCAATTAGTAAGAAATGTTATGATGTTTTCGATTTGTTTTGCGTTACTATCAATAATATTGGAATTGCTTTGATACTACAACTTCTGATATACTCGTATAGATACCATTTCTTTGATGGAACCTCCTAACACATTGTAAGACTAATGTGTTCTCATACTAAACAGACCATCCATATGAATGCATTAATACAGGGTGAATGATGATAATTGCTACATTAAGAAAGTACTTTAAGAAATGTTTAACCAATTCCTCAGATTTATGCCAGCAGTTTATTAGCATTCTGTCATCTTCTGCCTCGGAAAGTTCCATAACCATTTATTTCCCAATTGATATGACACTTTCTGATATTGATATGAAGAAGAATGTTAGTCCTTGGATAAATGAAAATATTTCTGCATTGAAAAAATGAAAGAATGTTGAAGAATGTCTGAGAGAATTAGTAAAGTTACAAATGTATATACAAAACTATTGAGGGATGATTACTGTATGCATAATCTTGAATCACTCATAGGTGATTGCAAGAAAATGTTGGATTTTCTGAATAGAGAAGTTTAAAGGAAAAAATATGTAATTAAACAGATTCTATCTGAGGAGTGCAACTGTATTAAGTCTGAGGAAAAAAGGCTGCCACTTTAAAAAAATATATCGTATCGTTGATTCTAATAACATCGTATAGAATATCGCTGTACAATACGATAGTAGTAATATTAAGAGTTTTCGAACACTACAGCCTGAGAGAAATACTTTCACGTTTCAAATGATATACAAAACTAAAGTTGAAAATGTTCTAAAACAGTTAAAATCCTTCAAAACTCCTAGATGTGATAACATCACTAGAGAAATGTTATTGGTTGACAGCAATGAATTGTTGATACGAAGGCGGTCCCAAAATCAACCGACCTGACGTGTAGATGGTGCTAGTAGTTTGAACAACATTATTTTGATGAAAAGTGGCAACCATATAAAACATGTATTTTAAGTTTCAAGGCACCACGATGTTTAGCATTTTTATTTGGGACATCAAAAGTAAACAATCTCAGTGAATTTGTAAACATGGAAAAAACTGGTCACCATTATGTAATTTAATATTTCAATTTGAAAGGTCACGGTCCAACTAATATTAAAGGCGAGCTTGATTCTACTCTGGCGGAGTCTGCTACTTCGTTTACGACTGTTAATAATTGGGTAGCAGAGTCTAGACGAGGCCGTACGAGCTGCCAAAATGAACACCGTAGCGGTCAACCAATTGAGATGTCCACGCCAGACGCGGTTAAGAAAATCTGCAAAATGGTATTGGATGATCGTCGGCTGAAGGTGTATCGACTAGCTAAAATGATAGGCATTTCAAAAACTGATATGAGTAAGTAAAAAGTATATTGATCGAAGTTTTGGGGATGAGAAAGCTGTGCGCAAGACGAGTGCCGCGCTTGCTTTCAATAGAGCAAGAACAGTATCGTGAAGATGTTTCAGTGGAGTGTTTAATGATGTTTCACCGCAATAAAGACAAATTTTTGAGTCGATTTATAAACATGGTCGCTAATTTGTAGATATGGGTACACCACTTCATACCTGAGACAAAGCAACAGTCAAAACAGTGGACTGGAATTAGAGAATCGTGTCCAAAGAAGGCAAAGACGGTTCTACCTGCAGACGAGGTCATGGCGCCTTTTTTTTTTTTAGAAGGGCATGGCATTATCTTCAAAAATAAAAAGTCATCGCTGACGATTATAATGCTAATTTATTGCAGTGTTTGGGTGAGGAAAGAAAGTGTTATTTCATCAAGACAATGCTCCTCTTCACACATCCACTAATGCAATGACCAAAATTAATGAATTAGAGTTCGAATCATCACGCATCTTGTTCTCCAAATTTAGCTCCCACGGACTATTTGCTATTTCCAATCCTAAAAAAATTGCCTCGATGGTAAAATATTTGACAACAATGAAGAAATGGAGTCTGCGGTTGATGGCTATTTTAAGTAGTTCTTACTATAAGCTAAGTGGAGAAGCTATTGAATATCGTTGGAAAAAGTGAATCGTGCTAAAAAGAGATTATGTTGAAAAATAAAGAAACTTTGTTCATATTTTTTGCGTCTTATTTGTTAGGTCGGCCAGATTTGAGATAACGATATTTAATAAAATGCTCTTAAATGGATGCTACAGAAGCTAGCGGCTTCAGGACCCACAACCGAAGACGTAAAACCATAATCGGATCCGAAACGTGGACTTGGCAGCAGTGCGAAAATTTGTCCGAGGTGCCTTGATTTGAACCCGCATTGAGCGATTCCGCTTTTTGTCTGGAGTATTGATTCTGCGCGTATAATTTCTCCAACACTGCAAAAGCGCCTGTGTGAAATTTCGTTAAAATTATTTAAACCATTAACGAGTCCAAGATATGATAACATCACTGGCAAAATGTTAGTGATTAGACAGCGATTAATTGTTGATACAGTAATAACGATGTTCAATAAAATGCTCTTAAGTAGATCTTGTGCTCAAGTCCTCAAGACTCACAACCGACGACGTAAAAACGTAATCGAATCAGAAATGTGGTTCTGCCACAGCACAAAAATTTGTCAAAACCGAGGTGATGTGATTTGGACCTCTACTGTGCGGCTTTGGTCTTACCTAGAGTGTTGACTCTCCGCGCATACCCTTTCGAATACTTCAAAATCACCTGTGTGAAGTTTCGGCAAAATCAGTCAAACCACTAATGAGCGAGCAATACCAACCCTTTGTTTTCGTATTCCCCAAGACGAAATATGAAGTTTCTTGAAGTTATCCAGGCAAAATCTTCTCGAAATCACACAGAGTTAAAAGTTATTCTCTATCTTCCTAATTCTGGAAAAGAAAGCTCCTTCAACGTCATTAAATATCATCCCGGTAGCAACATTCATCGGTCACTCTTCACAACGACTCAAAGTCCACACATTTAACATTAAATCTTCTTTCCAATTTATTAAATTCAATGCATTCAACCGTCGTATTTATCAAATACCTATTCAGTCAGTTGTCTTTTTCCCCCTTATCATACAATATGTAAACGTTATTTCTGAGCAAATAGAGTTGAATGAGAAATTAAGATTTTATTGCATTTACAATTTATTTACGGCTCAAATTATAGAACCCCTTAGAGGTTTGAAAAGCAAATGACGGCACCAAAAACAGACACTATAGAATTTTTAAGTGTTAATGACTTTTAAACAAATCCCCGGTGAGCAAAAGGTGCAAACATTCAAAGCGGCACCACTGCTTGAGCAAATAATTGCGATAACCTAACGAAATGTGACAAATCATTGGTAAACGTCCGTGTCACATTGATATTACATCGATACGATCGGTGCAATATATGTACACTGTCGTTCAAAAGTGACTTAGTGTGGGGTCTCGAAACAGGAAGTATAACTTTACATTTAGTTGCTTCTTCCAGAAGACAGCACAAGCGGGAAAACTACGTCAATACTCGGCACTTACATTAATTATTCCCACACAACGCCAGAACGGGGTCGGCAATTTTAACGCAATTTTAACGCATAAAAACAGCAAAACAGCAGACCTCGAATGTCTGCCTACTGAGCTGTTCCAGAACGGTGGTGATAAACAAATAATGGGCATGCTGAGCAAAAATATGACCAATAATTGGAAATAGAAATATAGAAATATAAACATGGAAATATAAAACATGGTGCTTAACTATGTTTACGAGATCAAGTGCGAAAATGTTGTTAAAATTCATATTAAATAGCCTCAAAATTTCGTTTATAGCAGTTTAACAGCAACATAAAATCAGAGAGTCTTTGCTGCAGGACGATCATATTTTATTTTTATTATAGAAAATGTCGGGGGTTCGAAAAGTTTGTTCAGTTTTTAAAATAAATTTATTTACAAATGTATTAATAATTAGTATTGAAAATTTTTTTCTTTTTTGGGCCATTTAAATAGCACCCCTTATGTGGTAATCAGTTTAAGTGTAGATCATCATAAATCAGATCGAATTACAGTAATTGTGTATAATTAAATATAAAACAAACGATTTTAAGTGAAATGAGCCGAGCTAAATCCTGGAGCATCGAGGAAAGATCCAAAATTAACACCTACAAGCAGTGTGGACTTTCTATTCATCAAATAGCCAGAAAAACTAATAGCAGTCGCAAAGTTATATCGGCATATTTACGTGACACCGAAGGCTATAGAAATATTATGAAAGATTGTACAGCAAGTGCTATTACAGCCGCTGGCAAGAGGGCTATTCTGAGATATGCCCCAAATTCACACGACTCTGCTGCCAAAATCAAATCAAAAGCTGGCGTAAGTTCAAGTTTATCAACGGTAAAAAGAGTTATTTGCAAAGCAGCACACTTGCAACGCTTAAGACTTAAAAAGAAACCGCCGCAATCTCCGTATGGAACGTGGCCTTAATTTTTGTCGTACGACGTGGAGTAGAGAGTGGAATAGAATTATATTTTCCGACGAAAAAAAATTTAATTTAGAGGGTGCTGATGGATATAATTACTACTTCCACTTCGAAAAGAGGAAAAGAGGGCCTACTCAATCGATTACACAACCTGGAAGGTGAAGTTATGATATGTGGTGCGATCTCTTATAATGGCACAATAAAGCTCCAGTTTCTCTCTGCAAAAATGAATGTGACTTCACACAAAGCCGTGCTGGAAAAAGCTTTTCCTGAAGTTCAAAATATTTTCGGAGACTTGAATGGAAATTCCAGCATGACAACGCGCCAATCCACACAGCAAAAGTCGTCAAATCGTGGATTAAAAGCCAAAATGTTGAGGTTATGAACTGGCCGCCTTATTCTCAGGACTTAAAAATTATTGAAAACATCTGGGGATGGCTTGTACGCAAGGTGTACGAATCAGGCAAGCAATATTCAAGCAAAAGTCAACTAAATTATGGAATTAAACATGCCTGGTCGTGTATTTCGCTCGACATAGTCAAAAAACTGTATGATTCTTTACCGAACAAAATATATGAATGTATTGTCAACCAGGGCGGAAGCACCCTCTACTAAATTTTACATAAAATACTTATTTTGAAATTAGATGTAAGCAAACAATAATGCGTTTAATTAATTAATGTTTTCGTGTATAATCTAATATTTGTAAGAGGGGGCTATTCAAATGAACCTAAAACTGAAATTAAATTTCTGACTTTTTTTTGTGTTTAATGTCTTAGTACTTGATTCATTAAAATGAAAGAAGATTTATGTTACCATTTCAGCCAGTTCATCATAATTATTATTTTGGAAAAAATCGAGCTTAGAAAAATATTTAAAGGTGGTCCTGTTCAAGTGAGCGGACTGTACAAGAAAACAATTAATTTAATCTATTATATAATCTCCCGCTTTTTAATAACTTCTTTCCATCTCTCTGGAAGGTTTTTAAATCCTCTCTCATAAAACTCGTGTGGTTCAATTCGTTCAATTCGATTTTTCACTTCCTCGTCGTTATAGAAGTTCAAATCCTTCAAGCGGATTTCTTCAGACTGCGAAATAGGTGATAGTTGGACGGGGCGAAGTCCTGGGAGTACGGTGGGTGAGGTAAAACTTCCCACCTAAGCTCGGACAGTTCCTGACGGGTCCGCAAAGCAGTGTGAGGCCTCGGTGAGAGAGTGAGGTACTCACATATCGAGATTGCTCACAAATCCGGCCTCTTTTATGACCCAGTGAACGGTTGAGACAGATTTTTTTTTTTTTTTTTTTTTTTTTTGATTATTTCAGCTATTTCCCTAACTGCTGGAGAAGCCGGCCGTAGAAAATCTTTTAAACCATTTCTGACAAGTTCTTTAATTTTTTTCATAAACAATTTTTCTTCATAAACAAGCTTTTGTGTTTGAAAGAACTTTACGTCATGAGAAGTGATGTATGGCAAACTAACGAATTAACCGAACAAATTTTCCGAACAACCCATATATGAAATTTAAAATTTATATTCAATAATTATCTTCAATCGGACTGAAAATGTTCCAACTTAAAGTAAATGCATACTAGAGAATAAGCAACTGTAGTAATAGGCAGTATTAGAACCATTTTGGATTTTAGATTCTGATTTCAAAACTTCTTCTAACAATTGAATATGCTGTTGTATCTGCTACTAGAAGATGGAGGAGTTCTCATACTAGCATTCCGTTTGAACAACAGGAAATTATCACCTAAAGTCTAATGTAAGACAATTTTTTAAGATTTACATTTTTCAGGTTGGCAGCACTGGTTAGTAATGGCGTCCAAACGTCATCTGTCAAAGTGAAAAGTGTACAGTATACTCTGCCATTTCATCATGGAATGACGAATGACCTACCACAACGTCTAATTTTACACGGGTGAATGGGCCTTACAAAATCGCTATGAAAATTCGCTGTTTTATAGAAAAATTGTGTTCAGCGGTGAGGCTCATTTCTTGTTGAACGGATATGTAAACAAGCAAATCTGTCGCATCTGAAGTGATGAACAGCCACATGCCATACATGAATTACCGATGTATCCCGAAAAAACCACAGTCTGGTGTGGTTTATGGGCTGGTGGCATCATCGGTCCATTTTCCTTCAAAGACGACCATGGAAGAAACGTTACCGTCAACGGCGAACGATATCGAGGCGTGATACGCAATTTTTTTGCCCCAATTGGCTGAGTTGAACTTGGTTGAGATGTGCTTTCATTAGGACGGCGCAACATGCCATACGGCTCGTGAAACAATGGAACTGTTGAGGGATGAATTTGGTGAGCAACTTATCTCTCGATTTGGCCCTATGAGTTGGCCCCCCAAGATCTGGCGATTTAACGATTCTTGATGATTTCTTGTGGGGTTATGTCAAGTCGTTAGTCTATGTGGACAAGCCGAACACTATTGAAGCCTTACAGGATAACACAACACGCGTTATTTGTGGAATGCAGGCCGAAATGCTCGAAAAAGTACCGAAAAATTGGACCTTCCGAATGGACATTTTGAGACGAAGCAGCGGACACCATTTACATGAAATTGTCTATCAAAAATTAAATGGCAAAGACCAATTTATGGACTCCAATAAAAAATTTAAATATATGATGCAAATTTGAGTGTTTTATTCGATTTAAAAATAAATATATATGTATGTAGTTATTGTGTTCTCAAATAATTGCTTTTCGACAATAATGCCATATTCCTATTAGATTATAATGTCGGGTTTCGATATCATATTACAGTACAAAAAAGTCTGCAAAAAGTTTGTATTGAATAGCAAGCAGGAAAAGTTCATAAAAACACATTTGTTTGAAAAATAGTTTTATTACAGCAATTTCATATTTGATGTTAAAATAATTTTTTCATAACTGCATCTTCTTTATTTTTAGACATGTGTATTAAATTGCAAATGTTTGCATTTTTTTACCCTGTCAATATCTAAACAAAAAAAAAATAAAAAAAAATTAATTAAAGTAGGTTATACAGACTTTTATTTATTATAACCTGTTAAAGTTCATGAACAATTATTATATCTTCACCCGAAGGAATGGTGCTACGTATGTGTCAGTTGATGCAGCAACTAGCACAGATATTTCTATCATGGGAACTGACCTACATATATTTCCACCCAACAACCTTTTGTGTTACTGCAAATAAAAACTCGGAATTAAAGCACAATAAAAAACACAAAATCCCAACTTTCTGATGTCACACAAAGGTTGGGTTTGAAAATAAAAGATGGAAATAAATCTGCAGTTTCTAAACGGATGGTCCGAAAGGCCAATCGAATCATCTAGCAGCTGGTTGCCGTCGAAGTTCCCCTCAGGAGAGCTGGTACACTTAAAAATCATGTAAAATAATCTGATATGGTGAAGCGAATGATTGGAGGCCTTAGAGTCGAAACGACCTTAATATATTAATCTCATAACCTCATCTTTCTTGGAATGAAGATTGTGGTTTTGATATAATATGTCCAGTGGTGCTGTTGGATGAATCAAACATAATGTTAAAATACCCAAATTTTCATCAATTCTTTATTGTTTTTAACTATCTCATTTCTATTTTCTTGAATGCTTTAATACAGGGTGTCCGGCGGGAAGGTATACTACTTTGTTTTGCTGGCATTTTGGTAAACATTAGTCTTGACAGCTCATATTTGACAGTCGTGAAGTAGATACATGGCAAATTTTTTATGGAAAAATATTCGATAAAGCAAAGTGTTTTAATCGTTAAAACATTTTATCAAAATCAATCATCGATTACTATGACGATGAGAAAGTTACGTGAAATTTTTGGGAGAAACAACGTGCCAACAAGACGCTCTACTTATCGAGTAGTGAATGATTTCGAAGAAAGAGGGTCTGTAGCTGATAGGGTCAAGCATGGACCACAATGTACTGCAAGATCGGCTGAAAACATTACTGCTGCTCAAGAAAGTGTTCAAAACAATCCATCAATCACAATTCGACGCCGTGCTCAGAAGCTTGGTCTTCAAAGAACAACTTTGGCCACAATTTTGCACAAGGATTTGCTTTTGTTTCCATTTAAGATTCAGTTGACACAAGAGTTTCTCCCTCAAGACCATTTACGCCGCCCTACATATGCCAATAGGATGTTACAGCTCGCCCATGACAACCCCGATTTTCATGAAAAAATCATAATGCGTAACGAGACATATTTTCATTTGAATGGATATGTGATTAAACAGAATAGTTGGTTCTAAGCAATGGAAAACCCTCAAATTATTCATCAGTCACTTTTGCATTTATTAAAAGTGGCTGTCTGATGTGCCAGTTGGTCAGGAAGAATCATTGGACTTTACTTCTTTAAAACTGAAAACGGCGTAACGATAACTGTCAATGGGGAGCGATATCGTGATATGATTGAAAACTTTTTAAGGCCGCAACTGCATGCTTTGGGCTTGACTGACATGTGGTATCAATAAGACGGTGCCACATAGCACACAGCCAAGATTACAATGGAATTACTGCGAGACCTCTTTCCACAACAAGTTATTTCAAGAAATGGTGATGTTGATTAGCCTCCACGGTCGCCTGATTTGACGGCTCCGGACTTATTTTTGTGACTTATCTGAAAAGTAAGGTTTATGCAAACAAACCAGAAACGCTTGAGCAACTCAAACAAAATATCCGTGATGAAATTAATGAAATACTGTGAGAATGTAAAGAATGAAATGTGTGAGAATGTAATGAAAAAAGTGGCCCAAAGGGCTCGCATTTGTGGGGCTAACAGAGGCGGGCATTTATCTGATATTGTAATCCATACATAATTGCCGACATTAAATAAAACAATTAGCAACATAAAATCCATTCTCTTTCATTTAATCACCAATTATAAACAAATAAAAGTAGTATACTTTCTCGACGAACACCCTGTACTTCAAATCGTATGCTAGATGCACAATAATGGTTAAGAATTGTAATATTCGTAGAAGACTTTTTGAAAAAAAGTGAAAGAAATGAATTCAACTGAGTTTTCGTAAAAATTTAATGATGAAAAAACCCCATAAAACTTTTAATTCTGAAAATTTAAGTAGTGAGTGCTAAACTGAAAGACAAAGTAAAGATTTAATGCTAGAAACCCCATAATTTTCAAAAAGCTTTCAAAAATTGCCAAAAATTGAATATTTTAGTTGTTTCGTTGTATTTGCCCTATTAAGAGTCGGACGAAAAATTCCCTTCGCGGGGATTATTTACAACACGTCCGGGCATAAAAACCAATTTAACTTTTTTGATACCAGTGGTGCGTTTCGGGAATCTATGACTGAAAGTTGATATTTCTATTAAAAAAAATAAGCCCATTTCGGTATAACCTAATAAAAATTCAAATTTTTAAACCATTTCTGCTATAATTTGTAGTATTTAATTTTTATAATTATAAAAGAATGTAGGTAAATTTTTTCGCAAAAATTTCGATCGTTTTTTTTTTCAATATTTAACTTTAATTATAAATAACTTTTAACTAAACGCTTCTTTTTTCAATTTCTTTTTTTCAAAATACTTAGAATTTTGTTATTAATATACCAACAAATTTACGAAAAAAATTTTAAAAAATTTTCTTCCGCTATTAGCAAAAAAGTGAAAAGTGACTTTTAAAAGTCTAATAACTTCTACAGTTTAAGAGATAAAGCATGTATAAAGCGATGTTTTTTGAAGATCTCAACCAGAAGAATACGTACAGTTTATGTATTGCTAGGGACATGAGCGCCATAGTCTCTTTAAATTTTTTTTTTTATGAGGTCCTGACACTCAGGAAGGGAAAGAATACTTTCTAACCGCAATCAGCGACAAATTATAAAAAGTGCCAGCAACACATCGAGAAGTTTACGCGACTTGCAAGCTGTAGTGCACAAAAATGTCAGTCGCACCACCGTTTGGCGGACATTAAAGAATTCAAATTTTATAAGAAGTAGACGAGTGAGATGCGTTCCAGCTTTAAAAACTGAACATAAACTTGCTCATGTGGATTTTAGGCGTAAAAATATGAATACACAGTAGTCATCCGTAAGCCACACAAAATTATTAAGCGATTTGTTTTTATTGTAAACATAAAAGTTGTTGGCAACTTTTCGGATGAAAACAAAATTAAATTTAGATGGTCCTGGTGGTTTCTGGCGTTATTGGCATGATTTGAGAAAGGGTCGAAATTCTTTTCGAAACGAAATTTTGGTGGTGGAAATACGATGGTCTGGGAAGCATTTCCTACAGCAGGATGTTTGAAGCTGAAATTTGTATCCTCAAGAATGAAAAATGCAGATTATATCCGAGCTTTGGAAAACAGGAAAACAGAGACTGGATTTTCCAACAAGATAACGCCGCAATCCACGTCAACAAACAGACAAAATCCTGGTTTTTCTCTAAAAGAATCAATGTTATGAACTGGCCAGCGCTTATTAGATCCATAAGCGTCCGAATCTCATAAATAATGTTGAATTAGGCTATGGCTCCTGTCCAGTTTACGCCTAATTTCTCTTCCACTGCATACTTCGTGCTTGTAAGCATTTTTTTTTTCCTATTTCGTGTTTTGACAAACTTTTTCCTCGCGGCATGTCCTTTTTATTACAAAATTTTACCACTTTTTCACGAAAATAATAATGATCTTATCGCTTGCATTTTTAAAAACTCAATAATTGAACTTGGCATTATAATTGTGAAACACGGTAAAAACCAGAATTATCACAAAAACAAAAGTACCGTTTTCTGCACAACTCCCAAAGTTTGTATGCATAGCTGTTTCGTCCAAATAAGTATTTTCATAGAACATAATAACAACAACATAACATAACAACATAATAACAACAAAAAATTTACCGTTACACAAAAGAAGCAAATTTATGGGTGGCTTTATAAATATGAAACGCACCTTAGTCTTATGGAATTTCATCAAAATCAGACCAACTGTTTAGAAACTGCAGATTTATTTCCATTTTTTTTTTTTTTTTTTGTCAAAAACACCAATTGTGCGTCCTTCTTTTGAGAAATGTAGAATTTTGCTACATCGACCTACTTTTATTTGTGTTACCCTATGCAATGCAGTCTATATTCAATTGCAGTACTAAATGCCTGATGCGGGCTCAACTATACCGCATATAGTTTAAAATACGAATCTAGGAATAAACAAGTTAAAATAAGGTATGGGAGATACCTGAGAGGGCGTGGCAATTTCGTCGATTTTTTCCACATTTTACCCAGTATATTAAGGCAATCTAATTAACGGGAATTTAACTAAGTTCAGACTGAGAATTAAGGATCGCAGTGAAATATCAAATTTCGATATATAAATCAATTTGTATGAGAGGTACCAGATTAGGGCGTGGCAACGACGTCCATTTTCATTCCCATAACTTAGATTACCAGACGTATAATTTATAGTAAAGTTTGTCGAATTTGGCACATTCAATTGGAACATATGGTTTAAATAAATCCATAAGCGTGGAAGGTGTGGAAGTCAGAACATATGGTTTAAAGAGCTCATTTCTGTGGAAGATACCAGGATGACCGTGACTACTTATTTGATTTCCCCTCAACATAGCAGAGAATTGTGAAATAATGTAATGGACAAAAATTTATATTATATTTATATTATAGTTAAATATATTTATATTATTTATATTATATTTATGTAGTTAACTATATTTATATTATAGTTAAAAAATTATATTAACCGACTAATTCCAAATTACAGCAAAAAATCGATCAGTTTGTATGGGAGATATCAAAATGTCTATGATACCCTATTTTGGCAAACGCTCAACATGTGCCAAATTTAATTATATTCAGTGCAATCGAAAGGAAGATACGAAACCAAGAATATATGGATTAAATCGGTCATTTGTATGGGAGGTGCCAGAAGAAGTGAAGTTTGTTAGTCGATCTTTTTGTAGTTTTACCAGGAGTTATGAAGTAATGTAATGATCACAAATTTGGTTTGCCACAGGTTACAGACGAGGGGATGCATTTCGGACAATCGATAAATTCGTATGGGTGTTACAAGCAGGAGTGGTCCAATGCAGGCGATTTGCAATCGTCGGCTACGTTATAAGATTTTATTAGGCTGTGGCAAATTTTAGAAATTTCTGTACAGATTTATGGCAGTTGTCGTGTCCACCAGCCAGCCAGACAGACGGACGTCGCTCAATCGGCATAAAAAGTCCTGAAAAGCATTTGTTCGTAATGTACTTCATACTTTAAATGCTTTCTGCTTTATGTTACATTAGTTGTCGTATCAAATGGTATATACCTTCACTCCTCTCGGTGGATGTATCAAAAAGGAACATCCAGAAGATTGCGTCTAAGTTGATTGAGCGATGTCCGTCTATCTAGAACCCCCAGGGTTTTTAAATTAGGTGCATTGAATGAATTTAGCTCCCTAAAATGAATGAATGAAGGAATTTAACAGAATCAATTTAGATTTCTGATTATGTTTCAGGTAAGAAACGAAGCAATACATGAATTGAGTTGTTGTTTCAAATATGAATCTCAAACAAATTTCTAATGTAATTCAAATAAATTTACAATATCAAAGCCGAAACGAGGCTGAACTTTCTTGAAGGTCATTGATTTCCTCATATTTTCTAAGCAGAAATCTGTAAGTGAGCTATAATAATTAACTTCAATAACTTGTAATTTCGTTTGTTTTATTATGAACTAATTCACAATATTTGTTCACATGAATTTAACAATTTACTCCGCCCCTTCTTGCACTCGCACATTCTTGCATTCTTGCATTGGTTTTCGTAATTTTGAACTACACTGTAAGGAAAACTATTATCTATTTCGGACTCTATTCGCCTGTTGGGGATATTAAAAGATTCACTGGCATAACGGCAAATATGAATGATTTCATTACATTCTGCACAATTATAATCAAATAATTGGATACATTTTTCACATTTGTAAATTCTGATGAGTTGAACAAATCGAACAAATCAAAACGTCTCGGTTCGTAACAAAACAATTTTTTTGAGAAATTGATAAAATATTTCTTGTTGGTAGATGATCAAACATGGTTAAAAATGATTATATTATGAACTAAATAAATATCAAAAATATTTGTACGCTGTTTGGGCAAATTTAATTAGTATTCATGGTAAAATGTAATGTCGAACATGCGACACAAATGTATGTAAATGTTGTTCATTTTTAATAGCTAGCGAACAAAGTGTGTATTTACGCTAAGCTGACCCCTATTTTTATGGATATTTTGAAAGGTTTGTAAGTACTCGTATGTTTTGTTACCATTTTTTAGTCTTGGTAATTATAACCAAAAGCTGATTTGTGCAAAATTTGAGCCTGATCAGAAAACTTTCCTCAGAAGCTCTTAAGGCTTTGATAACTTTCCTTCAAAATGACTTACAAAGGTATTCATAACAGTTCCGTAGAGCCAAGTCGTGGTTTTGTTACAACGATTAAAAGTTACGTACAGGAGCATGATACGATATTTGCGAAATTTGGACAAGTTTTATTGTCCCTACTGAGAACAAGACTCACTTCGAAGGTTTTAAGAAAAATAAAAAACGACGTTTTTTGATTTCTGTCACACCAGAAGTTTATCTGAATAAAATGAGATATAACGTGACTTAGTGGGGAATCCTTAGGAAAAAATTAAAATCTAAGCGAAACTCATTATTGCTTATACTTTCAGCTAATTAAGCTGAAAGTTAGCCTTAAATAATTATCTTTTCTAAGGGCTTAACAGAGAGTTTTTATATACCATAATTCATCATAATTCACCAAATCTTTCAGAATAATAGCAACAGTTCTTACCAAATGTCCGATTGTGCGTCCATGTACAAAGTATTATAAAAAGAAATTCAGTATTTTCGCCATAGATGGCTTCGAAAGTCCATATCTCCCATATCTATATTCTATATCTATATTTAAAAAAAATACTCTGATAGTTTTGTGATTGCTTGATTCGAGTATTGTTTGAGAGTGCGTCAAAAGTGAAAACCAGTAGAGAGAAAATATGCCATATTTTACAGTTTTTTTATACATAAAAGCGAAAAAACAAGCCAAGCAGCTAAAAATTTGAATGGTGTTTATGGTCCTGGTACTGCAACAGCCGTTAATGCTCAAGTTTGGTTTCGTCGATTTCGTTTCAATCGAAAATGCCGATATAATGATGGTAATCTTTAGAGCCAATCGCAATATCTTTTGTTTATAAAGGAACTAAATATTGCACAAAAACCAATTTGAAACTACTTGAATAAAGCAAAAGAAGTTCGATTTATGAGTGCCAAAGGGGATAACGCCCAAAAAAAAAAATCTTTGGTCCATCTTTCAGCGCCAGCTCTACTTGCCAAAAGTGGCCCACTGGGCACATTATGTCACAACCACATCCTTCATACCAAGAAAGGTGAGGTTCGTACCCATCTGGTATGAGTTACTCCAATTCGACCGAATTCTTTTTTTACAAAGCCGCCGGCTTTGGGCAATAGGAAAGAAATTGTGTCTGGACAGCGCAGAACCACACACAACAATAGTGAGTCGCTGCGGCATTATCAGCTTTTTTTCATTGGTTGCCAACACTGAAATCGGAATCGGAGAAATAAATTTTACCTGGCATTGTTTGCTAGTGAAAAAAATTAGCGGCATTGCCAGCTTTTCTGTATTAGTTTCAAACACTCAAATCGAAATTACAGCTTTCGATAATATATTTGTAAAATTGTTATATTGTGTTATATGTATAAACACTGTAAATTTATACATACAGTGTTGCGCAAAACAAAAGCAACAAAATGTACTCCAGACTATAAATATATAATTTTCATAAAAACAAAATATTTAAAACAAAGCTTACCATTTATTTTCACAGGGGTATTATTAAGCTATAAAATCAATACATTACAACAACAACAACAATTGCGTTTAAAAGAAATATGAAAAAATGTACAGTAGAGTTGGAATTCACTTGCGCAAACAATAGCAACAAAATCAATATTTTGTATATCCGCCCTTGTTTTTAATAACATCTTCGCACCTTTTTGGCATCGAGGCAACTAATGAATAAAAACAATCCTCCGGAAGGTTTATATATACATTGGTATATACATTGTCTGAACAAAAATATTCCCCTATGCAATCATCTAAATTTCTTCACTCAATGATCATAAGGTTTTGTATATATATATATATATATATATACTGGGAAATTTATATAATTTTCGCAAATTATTTCGGAATGGGACATATCATCTATAGGGGCAGAAATAGTCTTTCGATAGTAGTCAAATTATGCACATATTAACTTCCCCTATGGATAAATTTCAAGTACTACAACCACATCGATTCAATGCAATACTGCTCTATAGCTAAAAACCGAAACCAATGTTATGAGCTGTAAGGGCCACCCTAATGCATACCTATGTGAACAGGTATGAACGAGCGCAGATACTCTATTCAGATGCCATTTATTTGTGGTGTCATATATATTTTGCCCATGCAATGAATGATTGATTAAAAACAAATATTTTTGTACGCAAGTGGACGAACGTAAAATTGAACAAGCGTTGGCTGTAGTTTCTTAGTTATAGCGTTTAAGTGCAATGAAATGAGCCTGTTTAATTTACAACGTATGTTATTCGCATGTCATTATCTTCGCTTTGATTAGCAGGTGTTAAGGATTACTATAGAAATATACCAGAGTTCGTGTATATCCATATTAGATAGCAGGCCCCACATGGCTCTTGAAAATGTTCGCACTACTCAACCTCGCGTTCTCTTCATCATATATTATTTTCGGCAATTCTTCTGCTTACTCCTCAAATAGTTTGAATCTCGCAAAGTTTTGATAAAATCATTCTTTTTTGTATATGTTATCACAATATTATTTTGGTAAAAGTACAGTGAATGGCTTGAGTTCATCACTACCGAAAGCTATAGCTTTCATTTGAATTTCGTTATAAAAGTTACTACACCATCCATTATCTATACATGACGTTGGAGGCTTTATTTAGTATAGTTAGAATGATCCGATTGAATATGCACCGTTTTGTTTTGTAACTAGTTTTGAATTTTGAAGATAATTCAGTTCGCTTCCTTCACATGAAAACCCTGGAAAAAAAAAAAAACTAAAATAGTCGATTTTCACAACTTTCTCTTGAGGCGAATTTTTCATCATTCGCCATAGACAGGAACAGGTGGTAACGGCTTGGTGCCAAGTCCGGATTATAAAGTAGTTGCACAAAAAACTCCCAAACTAAGCCAGCGCAGTTTCTGGCGCATGTTGTTCTGACAAACTGTAGTGTTATCTATTTTCAATAAACCGCCGGTTTGGCAAGGCTGTCAGCTGTTAAATACCTGTCATCTGAAGTGTTATTTAGTTAGTGAAAGATTTGCTATTTACGAAGCGAACAAAAATTATTTCAGCGATGAAACTTATTTCTCACTCAGTGGTTACGTCAACAAGCAAAATTGTCGCATATGTGGCTCGGAGAACCCAAAAGTGATTGTGAAAAAGCCAATGCATCCAGAAAAAGTGAATGTTTGGTGCACATTATGGTCTGGAGGCATTATGGTCAAAAGATTCCATTGCTGTAACCAATCCAGAGGCGGTAATTTAAATGGCATTGTATCATACATAATGACAAGATTCAAGCATTATAATTAAATAAAAATTAAATCGAAATCATAGCTTTATGTGTGTTTTATTTATCTTTACTTTTGAAATCGAAAAATGGATAATCCAATTGTATAGACCTCTCCCATCGGCCACAGTTGGCGATGGTTTCTGGACGATGGCTTCCTACAGACAATATTGGCGTCACAGGTTTGAATTAAGAGTTTGACTATAGGGGAGTAGCTCATAGTACGTGATTATTTGTCAATCACACCAAACACACATCAAAATCGTCTTAATCGTCATTTCCGGCCTACTCAACGTTTGCGGCGGCTCACCACAATTCGACTACAATTGTTTCCGTTCGACGTGGTTACCCGCATTTTATCACCAGTCACCATCCGTTTCAGAAATATGTCGATCTTGTTGTGATTCGGCATATATTTGCTTATTAATATTCGAACCATGAGGCTTTTTTTAGTTAATTTGTGGGGGCACCCATACGCCGAGCTTCTTTTTGTATTCGGCCTCATTCAAGTGGTCCCAAATGCTTTCTTGTGCAACTTTTAGCTCCTGCACAGTCGAAACAGTACTTACGTATACTCGTACGGTAGTCGGATTAATTATGTTAAGCATCTGTTATTTGTTTCGATGAAGGAAGAATTCTGTTAAAAATGGATCGTATTGGGTTATATTTTGGTATATCTGCCGTAGAAATGAGCAGTCCACGCTTAGGTTTATCGCTTCTTAAACACACCGTTTCTATTGGAATTTAATTGTATTTACTATATATGATTTGGTTGAGTCAAGGACGATCCTTGTTCAAATCGTGCTGTATGATTGCATGTTTTGTTATAGCCCCCACACATATGAACCATACATGTTTTATCCATCCCGCAAACCATATACAGAAAAAAAATTAGAGGTTATGTTACCTTCTTAATTGGCTTAGATATTTCGATTTTGAACGACATCGAAACCAAATCCCATACGTCCCAATTATAGAGTCCAGAAGAGCCAAGACCAAAAAAAAACACGCCAAGTTCGATCAAATGGTTTTGCTCACTGTTTTCTTCGATTACCATGGCGTAGTGCATCAGAAGTTCTTACCGCAAGGTCGTACGGTAAATATGGAGTATTACCTTGAAGTTTTGCGCTGTTTACGTTAAGCAGTACGAAAAAACGACCGGAATTGTGGAAAAAATGCATGGCTTTTGCATCATGATAATGCTCATCTTTGCTTGTGACAGATTATTTGCACAAATTGAAATGGGAACGGTTTTCTACACAAGGTGGCGCAAAAGTATTCCCCTTATGGAAGACGCAATTATGATATGGCAATTTTGAAGAAAGAAAAGATGTAAATTATAGGTACCACAATATATTACGAATCGTTACACTGCATTTAAAGCGATTACATTGAAAAGCTTATTTCTTCAATGCCCGGAATTGTGGAAAAAAATTAATGGCTTTTGCATCATGATAATGCACCTGCTCACTCATCTTTGCTTGTGAGAGATTATTTGGCCAAAGACAACACCGTTATCATGCCTCAGCCACCGTATTCACCCGATTTGGCCCCCTGTGACTTTTTCCTGGTTGCAAGATTAAAGAGGCCCATGAAAGGATGGCGTTTTGCGACGATGGAGGAGATAAAAACCAAATTGCTGAGAGAGCTCAAGGACATACCAAAAAGTACATATCAGAACTGCCTCGAGGACTGAAAAAAACGATGGCACAAGGGTATTATATCTGAGGGGGACTACTTTGAAGGAGATAATTTAATAGAAATTGATGAATAAATGAATATTTTTTGAGAAAAATTAAAATTCATTTTATTTTTTTGAACACACCTCGTACATTAAAATTATAGTACATTTGTTACTTTTAATTGCATTTAATAAATATGCGTGAATAATAAAAATTCATTTTAATTTGATATAACTGCGAAAATGTGAAACTTGGAAATTACAAAGGTAAGCGAAGTAAAGGACCCAAAATACTGCGGTACCTTAAGTGTTACAGTTGAGTAACATGTCCACATTTCTATAAGGATTATTTTGGTTGTGTAGGGAATATTATGGTTTGCATTTACCAACTGCATATCAACATTTCTTTAATTATTGGACCTCTTTTCTGTTGTGCCCTTCATTTGTTGACTCCATGGAATTTCTCTCATCTCAATATACGAGTACATGTGCTAAGCGCATAAAATAAGCGAATGTAAGCGAAAATGAACACTTCAATTTCAATTTATGACAATAATTTTTCCTATCCATCCGGCCAGTCATCAACATCATCAATATCAGTATTGATATCAACGACAAATTGTATTCCGTTCGATTTGATGAACATTTTATACTAAATCACCACAAATGTGCCGCCAATACCAATATTGCCACTAAGAGAAAAATTCGCAAAATCAAATTTATTTGCTTTTATGCAAACCTTAAGGGGGGGAAATGCATGAATTGGTAGGCCTAGTGCCAGATACGTAGGGCAAAACTTTTTTTTTTTTGTTTTGAGTCACTACGAGCTCAAATTGAGTAAAGTTGATTTTCATACAGCGCCCTCCAAGCTCTTTCTTACTCAAAATAATTAAGAAAAGTATTGGAGGAAATATTTTTTTTTTTTTTTTTTGTTAATTCTGTATTTATTACAATCTGTCCTTGAACATTCAGTAATATTTACATTGGCCTACATACTACTTCTATACTAAAATTGTATTTTTATTCGGGAACACTTCCTTGAGTGTCCCTACTGCTATATTCGTCCTGAGCAGCCAGGTCCTGTGTGGTTCTCCTCCTTAGTCTGGTAAATAATGGTGTTTCGTTCATCAGATTGGACGCCAGTTGATTCGGATGTTGTTGAATACGATTCAAGTATCTAGCGGAGTGTTTTTGGACTTCTTCCTTAATGAAGGGTGTTTTCAATTCTCTATGCAGTTGTTTGTTCGAGAAGTATCTGGGTGCACCGGAAATATGCGCACTTATTTTAAGCACGTACGGCTTCATAGGTACTCAAATCAAATAAAATTTAGTCTACATATATTCAATTTCACTTGTTTGCTTCAAGTAAAAATTTACTAGTATCGGATACTTTTGATAGACTTAATTTGTGTATGTTTTCAAACCAAATTCAGTGCGAGTTTTTTTTATTTGAGTGTAGACCTGATTGCCGCTTTTCAACTTTATTATAAAAAAAAATGCATAACCCTCACATTAGCATCTCATAGCGGGTCTTACGGAAGGTCTCAGAGCTACTAATTTGGGTACAATAGTAGTACATCTGAAAAACACACACTCAAAAAAATCTCGTACTAAATTTAGGGCGACAACATATTAAAAATGTACACTCTTTTTGATTTGTCAATACTAATAAATTTTTACCGCAAAAGTAAGTGAAACTTAAATTTATTAAATTTATTCTTGATTTGAACACGCGTGAAATTAGTATGCATTTAAAATAAGTACACAAATTTCCTTAAATAATTTTCATCAATATAAATATAATTAATACTAACTGAGAAGAACAATCCGCTTACTTCAAAAATTCAAAAATTAAAAAAAAAAATTGTAGGCGGCAAAATACGTTGACTTCTAAATTTGACTCAAAATTGTTAAATTGATTACAAATTTCTTATCCAATAAAGTACACAAACAGGATAATTCCAATTCTAATAATTTTGAAGTCAGCCATACGAATATTTAGGAAAGATGATAATAAATGTTGGATACCTAACATGAAAACCATTTTACGTAATTTCTTTTAAAAAATAATAAAAGTTTGTAAACAATAATGCGTGGGCAACTAAGTTCCCTCTGCTTGCCAATAGACGGCGCCAGCTGTACAGCGCTAATCGATTATGCCATAACCTAAACGTCATAAGCCAAGCTTAGGCATGTCGTAAACATACCGCATCTACACAATAGTGATTTTCTTTTGACGTACGTCATATTCTTTTGGTTGTGTGAATATGTATGATTTTGTGCGTCATATGCGGAAAGTATGGATTTTCTTTCTTCAAGCGAAGAAAACGGCAGCTGAAGCTCATCGAAAGCTTCAAAAGGTTTACGGAAATGTTGCTTCAAGTGAAACAACGTGTTGAGATTGGTTCCGTCGCTTTAAAACTGGTGATTTTGAGGTTGACGACCGTTCGCCTTAAGGAAGACGAAAAACCTTCGAAGACACTGAATTGACAGCGTTGTTTGATCGGAATCCATGTCAAACTCAGGTAGAGCTTGCTTCAGTATTAGGAGTTACCCGCCAAACCATTTCCAAGCGATTGCATGCGTTGGGAATGATTCAAAAGCAAAGAACCAGTTGAAGCCAAGGCACGTTGAGCGTCGTTTTTTCGCTTGTGAACAACTGCTTCAAGGCAAAAAAATGAAGGGTTTTTTCATCGTATTGTAATGGGTGATAAAAATGGATTGATTACAGCAAACCTAAGAAACTTGTTCCGCTCGATGGCACACGGTCTGGCACATCACAAGGAATGGCTAAATAACCCAGGATTCTGCGCCATATAATAAGATAGGTAGAACCAATGTCTGGTACAGTTGGATTTCTGTTTGTCGAGAGAGGGCTTTATCATTGAATCGCTTGCTTAGCCCATAGTAACATCTGTTAGCAATAAATACTCTCCTCTTTATCTCCATGCTGACATTATTCGTTTTGTTTATAGCAGAACCGAGGTAGACGAATTCTTTCACCACCTCAAAATTATAGTTGTCAACGTTCACACAGCGTCCCAAACGAGTACACTCTTTGTTCGTTCAAACCAATAACTTTGTTTTGTCCTCGTTTACTACCAGACCCATTTTCGGTACTTGAGAAGGTTGCAGTAACATCTCGGAGTTTTCCGCCAATAATGTCTATGTATTTGGATATGCGAGTAATATATGGCTTTTATTAAAGATGGTACCAGTTGTGTTAACTCCAGTTTTCCTCATAATCATCTCCAACAGTATGTTGAAGAGGTCGAGCGATTGACTGTCGCTCTGCCTAAATCTTCATTTGGTGTAAAAAGGCTCGTTAAGTTCTTTGCTTATCTTTAATGAAGACTTCGTGTCAATCAGCGTCATCCTACAAAGGCGTATAAGCTCCATAGGAATTCCAAACTCGGACGTGGCCTCACACAGTTTTTGCCATATCGGGTTGTCAAAGGCAGCTTTATAGTCGACAAAAAAATGATACTTGTCGATCAAAATAAGCAGAGACGGAATACAATATTTTTAAATGCGCTCTTTAAATCAGTCAGTCAATTCTCAGTTATTTTGTGACAGAAAACACCTAAGCGTGTTGAATATATTAGAGGCCTCCTAAAAGAAGCCAAACCAGATGTGCACCAAATCTTCTTGCAAATTATTAAAAAGCTTGATGACAGCTGTTAACGAAGAAGGCATATGGGAAGGCCTACTGAATTTCTTAAATGGGGACAAATGGCCCATTTTGCCTGCCTTGCAAATATTCCCCCAGGACTCTTCCTCCACACACTCGCATATAGGTGCAATGACAGTTATCAAATGACTGTTTTCGACAAAGGGGAGAGAGAAGTCTACAAAAGTCGACGCAAAAATATCTATGAAAAAAAGCAGAAAACACATCAGATTTATCTAATAACAAATCAGACTCATATCAAAAGTAATGTAATAGAATCGGTTTATTTGGCAAATGACAATAAGAAACACATACAAAAACACAATTACAAATACACAAAGAAAACTATAACATCAATATGGCCAATAATAAATATAAATGAATGACTAAATGTGTGAACGTTATTATGATTGCTTGCTATGTTTTATGCGGCGTGTTTGAATGCTATCTATATACGTGACTGAGATCAACGGAATCAAGGAGTAGAAGTGGGTGTGTTTTTCACATATTGACGCATGGTGGTTTAGCAATAATTTAGCAATAATTATGGATATCCGAAATTGCCCAGCCGATTGTTACAAAATATATGGATGATTTGTGGAAAAGGATCTACATTTAATATTTTTGTAATTGAGAGAAGGAATAACAATTCCAAAGAGTTGGATAGACTCTGTATCATGAGCTAAATAGCCAGTGTTAATGTGTCAGCTTCGGAAATGGACTGTATATTATTTCGGGGTATTAAGGCCTTGCTATAAGGAGACGGACGTGTGAATATAGCTCGGGATATGGACCACACAATTACCGCAGAAACATGCAGATACAAAGAAAAGATTGCAGAGGAACTTGGAATATGTGAGCCTAGTAGACGATGGAGTCTTATCTTTAGGAAAGGTAAAATACAAAATAGTTATACATTTCTATTGTGAAAAGAAACGCAGTTAAAATTGTAAAACTTTAAAATTCAAGTGTTTATTGTGTTGCTGCTGCAAACGGAAAGAAAAAGATCACATCGACAAGACTTAATGAAACCCATAAAGCCGTATGTCTTACAGATTTTCATTATACAAACTACAGGGTGGCGCAATAGAACGTGCATATTGCATCATCTTTTTTGCGGGGTAGAAAAGGCGCGGGCGGGGGGCACCTATATCGTTGGGTTGGCGGGCTCATGGAATTTTAGCCGCTATGAATCACTTGGACGGGAAGCGTCGCGAATTTTACGTGCGCGCATTTTACGAGAACTCTCGCTCATATATTGCTACTAGGCGACTATATTGTGCTGACTATGGACTACGGCGAATTAGTGAAGCTCCGAGTGCTAATTTAATTAAAATATGGTTAAAGCGTTTTGAAGAGACCGGTTCAACATTTAAACCACAAGCAAATGGTCGCCCAAGAACATCTAGGACCGAAGACAATGTTGAGAGAGTTATGGAGTCAGTACGAGGAAATTCACAAATGTCGACTCGCAAGAGATCGTCTGTCTTACAATTATCGCGACGAAGTGTGCAACGAATTTTAACATTGGATCTTAAACTGCATCCATATAAGCTGCAATTAACACAAGAATTGAAAGAGTCTGCAAGGCTCGCATTTGCTAATGAAATGCTTAATCGATTTTCCAATTTTGACAATATCCTTTTCTCTGACGAGGCTCATTTCCTTATGAATGGGTTCGTAAACTGTCAAAATTGTCGTTACTGGAACAGTGAAAATCCCAAAATCAAACACCAGAAACTATTGCATAGTCCTAAAGTGACAGTATGGGCAGCAATATCTGGCAGAGGAATAATTGGTCCTTTTTTCTTCGAAAATGCGCGGGGACAAAACGTCACGGTTAACACGGAACGCTATGCTGAGATGTTAGACGGATTTTTTGCTCCAGAAATTGAAAGTTCAAGAATAGTGAATTTCAGAACTTGGTTCCAACAAGATGGAGCTACCTGTCACACATCAAATGACTCCAAGGCGGTGGTGAAGCAGATGTTCCCTGGCAGACTGATTTCGAAAAGAGGTGATATCCCATGGCCCCCACGTAGTCCAGACTTGACGCCTCTTGACTTTTTTTTGTGAGGATACCTCAAACACAAAGTCCACAGTAATAATCCAAGAAACATCGTTCAGCTCAAGGAGAATATCCGTGGTGAAATGGCAGCCATTACACCAGTATTACT
>JAHXMU010000106.1:936021-949979 GCA_019455685.1 Philornis downsi | reverse complement strand
ATTTTCGCCAGTCTTTCCAAAAATTCTTAAGATTTGTTACAGCCTAACAATTTGCCAGGTCGTAGTTCGATATTATAAACGGGCCACATTGACCAGCTCCGCACAAAATTTATTAAATTTTCCGAAATGTTATCTTTCCCCAATATTTTCCAAATGATGGGTCGCAGTATTCCAAATTGTTAGCCATTGTATTGCTTTACGATATTAGACAAAATTTGAAAATAATTGATCGATCAACCATGTTTCTTTGGGTAATTCCCGAGCAAAGGATTTAGCTCACATATTCATAAATCATATCTTTTTGCAGTTACCCTGAATTCAGACAAATTTAGCATACAAGTTCCATGCAAAGGATCAATTTAGCCCGTATATTAATAATTCACATCTTTTTTTTTCAGTTACCCTGAATTCAGTTAAATTTAGCACACCAGAATTTGGTAAACTTGGGTCTCCGAAAGAAAACGTATTGCACTGCTACTTTCCTTCTGTTATATCCCTTACAAAAAGTTCGATTTTCCTAAATTCGTTCATTCCTCCGAAATTTTTAACTGGTAGACTACGTTTAGATCAATTAGCTGAAGTGTAAAACAAAAATTCGACTAAGAAACCGCACCGCTTCTTACACTTTCCATACAAATTACTTAAGCACTGTGGAGCACAAACCTTCTTATATTCGAAACGTTCATACAATTGCACCTAATTCAGTCTGGAATGGAAATGGACAATCAATCAATTTTGGTAATTTAACGTTGGTCTCTCTTTGAAAGCCTTATTCACGGTGTGCCGTCACTCATGAGAGTTCCCCTTTGGGGAACTCAGACTAACTCCGGAAGGATTAGTCGAACCACCTTTGAGATAAGAAGCGTATCCCCTTGGAAAATTCCCCCAGGGCTTGCTTCCCTTCTCAGCCAAAGTACCTTTGAAGTCACAGGTATGAAGTGAACTTCCTCCCGGTAAGGAATGAGGCTTATCTAGACACCTCAACCTAATCGACGAAGAACAGTGCTTTACAAGTTATCGCATTACCTTCAGAAGAACCTGATGTAATGCAAGATCACTGACAACACGTGTTCTGTTAATCACAGCCAGCACGATGCTCCCACAAGGGATCCTACACCATGATCAGATAAGAACAAACTGTTGTGTTATTGGGCGCCTGACCTCCCGTGCTACCAGAAAAGAAAACCCTCTGCTGAGGGGTACGCAAGCAAATGCTGCTCCAATTTCGCTATATCATACCTCGCATGGGACTGGTCGTCCATCATATACGCTTGCACGAAACGCAGACATGCACCTGCAACAGGCCGCAGCTACACGAATGGAAATGGACAGTATTACCGCGTCTCATCTGACACCTTCCATACAAATTAGCTATACCAAAATTCAACATTTCCCGTATAATTTGTAATTGATAGGCTGCATCAAACTGATTTACTTTAACGTATAATACTTTGTTTCTTTGGAAATTTCTGAAAAAAAAAAAAATTAGCACTCCTCTCTGGCACAACTGACCTAATCGAAAGATTTGTCAAAATTTAATCTTTCCCGTGCAATTTCTAATTGACAGGCTGCAGTAAGCAATTTGTTGTTCATTGAATTTCTTTGCTGTACCAACATTTAGAACAGAATAATTAACCTTTCTGATGCCACACATATAGATAACCGATTGTATCCACTTCTTCTTAGGTTCATATATATCCAGTTACACTGAATTCAAAAAATTTCAGCACAAGCCAAATGTTTTGCAAGCTTGGAAATGAAAATGGATTGCATTGCAACAGCTCTTCTAGTGGCTCCCACGTAATAGAACGATTCAAAAATTCAATATTTCCCCTGTAATTTCTTTCTTTTTTTTTTTTCTTTTATACTGCAGCCTACTGCAGTAATCTACACTTTTGTCCATCGTACAGGAGGCCGCGTTCGTAATGTTGCCAACTACTCGTAATATTGACAACCAAAAATGCTATAATTTTGTATATAATCATTATTATTTAAAAATACAAAATTTGAAGAAAAATATGTTCTTTTTGTGGTCTGATGGAATTTTGTTGCACTACCGACGGAGAGCTATCTTTAAGGCGTTAGTTGTCTCACATTTTCTATTTAACACTTTGGTCTCCATATTGAAGCACATGAAAAAAAAATCCATTGGGTTTAAGTCTGGGGAATGGGTGGCCATTGCTGTGAGGAAATAAAGCTGGAAATTTTTTCTTGAATTAAAAAAAAACGGTCATTTAACACCCGAAGAACGCGTAAAAATAAGTAAAACTTGCTACAAAAGTGGTGATTCAAACGTGGGCTTTCAATCAAACAAAATTTTTCTCAGCGATGAAGCGTATTTCTCACTCGGCGATTACGTCAACCAACAAAATTATTGCATATGGGGCTTGAAGAATCCAGATTACGATTGTGATTGTGGAAAAGCCGAGGCGACGACGTAGAAGCATGACCGGGAGAGCCCCCATGACATCCTTTTCTTTGGACTGCTGTAATGGATGCATTTTTTCACCACCTGTTACAATACGATAAAGAAAACGCTTCCTTTTTTGTCGCTGAAGCAGTTGCCCACAGGCAAAAACACTCAACGTCCCTTGGCTTCAACTCATGAGGAAACCAAGTTCCTTGCTTTTGAATCATTCACAATGCATGCAATTGCTTGCAAACGTCTTGGCGAGTTACTCCCAATACTAAAGCTAGCTCTACCTACGTTTGGCACGGATCTCTATCAAGCAATGCCGTCAATTCAGTGTCTTTGAAGTTGTTTCGTCTTCCTTCACGCGAACGGTCTTCAACTGCAAAATCACCGCCTTTAAAGCTACGGAACCAATTTCAGTTAAAGCAGCATCTCCGTAGAAGTTTTGAAGCTCTCGATAAACTTTGGCCGCCATTTTCTTCGATCAATATTTCCCGCATATGTCGATTATTTGGCACAAAATCATACATATTCACACAACCAAAAGAATATAACGTCAAAAGAAAATCACTATTGACGTTTAGGTTAGGCCAGCAGAATCGACTAGCACTTATAACTGGCGCCATCTATTGGCGAACTGCGGCAATAGCATGGCAGATAATACCTGAATTTCTTAGGAAAATAATAGACCAAACTAAATGTTCGTGTTTTTTAAGCTTTGTAGAAAGATTTTTTGTTAGATAAAGGTACAAACAAAGTCTAAATATTTATGTACTTTATCGCAATACAAAGTCAAGATATTGGCGAAATATTTCTGACTCATTTTAATTAGAAAGTACCCTATAAAAACTAGTCAAAAACAAAAGATTGGTGTACCTGTAAAATTGGAACTATCTGCCGTTCATAATATAGTACACTGTGGACCGCACCCTGTGCGTGACTATTAGCATGTCCGTAAATTCATCAATGGTTTATTTTCAATTTGTTATGGATTTTATCAGTTTTCCGTTTTTGCTTTTTTTATTTCTTACTCTTCACTCACTTCTACTCTGATTTAATTATGGTTACACTTGTTTCAATTAAAGTTGAATTTGATATGAATCTATCTGGATATGTTTGTGTTCGTTCACGTATTTATAGTTTTGTATGACAAGAGCAGTACCCTATGTGGGTGCAAATTTATGGGTATCTAATTAATTGCCTTTGTTCATATCGATAAACCTGTTAATCATTCAATAAATATTCAAAAACTGAAATTATAGTACAAAACTTCAAAACAATTGGCTAATAATAAAGACAGCAATAACAAGCACCTACTATAAAATCATACCAGTAGTACTTATTAAGCCATATCTAAACGACGACTGATGGAGAAGCTGATAAAACGATATAGCGTCAAATATACCCAGCTTCAACAGGCTTCACAGCAATATGTGGTATAAATTGGTAGTAGTCTGAGTTTGATCTTTACTCAAAAGACATCTTTTTAAAAGGGTAAAAATTCGGCTTACAATTTAACTAATTTATCGAAATTCAACCTTTCCTCTGTGTCCGCCACATCTGGTTCCGCGACAATCTAAAATTTTATTCAGAACATTGCGAAAAGATTAACCGATTAACTACGATACCTCCGAGAAAAACGTATACAACGGACCGATTTAACCCTCTCATGTTACCATATGAATAAGTTAAGTTAAGTTACATATAAAAATTTGTCCATACATGCCCTTTATGCCAGAGGCATATACTCGCATTTGAGTTAATTTTCGGTTGTGACATTTTGGACTTATAGTGGCGAATGTGATAGTAACTCACTTGTAAGGCTCACTTTGGCGTTAACAAATTGCTCATTCAACCATTGGCAAAACCCTTTATTTTTCTATTTCTCAAAAAAAAGAAATTCCTAAAGCCTTCACTTTCCCATTGTCAGAATACTCATTCGACCATTGGCTAATCCCTTCATTTTACTGCACCAGATGGTCAATCATTATTTTCTTCTTTCATGATAAAATTTATTCAAGATGAGGAGCGATTCTAGTGTTGGGGCTACCAACGACCACTAGGCTGGTGAGTTGAGTTTCAGTAACAGAAGTTACCTACTGGCCTAAGACGCATCGGTGTTACCATGCCATTTAGGTTTCTCAACTAATCGCCTTCTCACTTTAGCTGCCATCAAACGGATGTCTGATGGCGTTACCAAGGAATACTTTCCCGAAGGTCGAAAGTCGTGAGCTGCTTGGGAAATTCTGCAGAGGGAGTTTTACTCCCAAGTGAATAACAATCAGAGGGCCCAAATTAGGAATTTCTCCATTCCCCTCTGCTGGAGATGATTATGAGGAAAGTTGCAGTTAATACAACTAGCACCATCTTTAATAAAAGCCATATATTACTCGCATATGCAGATGACATAGACATTATTCAGTGAAAACTACGAGATGTTACTGCAGCTTCCTCAAGCATCGAGAAGGAAACATCGAAAATGGGTCTGGTGGTAAACGAGGACAAAACAAAGTTATTGGTTTCAACGAACAAAGAGTCTACCAGTTTGGGACGCTGTGTGAACGTTGGCAGCTATAATTTTGAAGTGGTGAAAGAATTCATCTACCTCTGTTCCTCTGTAAACAAAACTAATGATCTCAGCATGGAGATAAAGAGGAGAGTATTGCTTGCTAACAGATATTACTATGGGCTAACCAAGCCATTCAATGACAAAGCCCTCTTGAGACAAACGAAAATCCGACTGTACCAGATATTGGTTCTACCCGTCTTGTTATATGGCGCAGAATACTGGGTTACGACGAAAGCGGATGAATCAATACTGGCAGTTGTCGAGAGAGAAATACTCCGGAAAATATATAGAACCATCATCGCTGACGGAGAGTATCAGCGTCGCATGAACAATGAGCTGTATGAGCTATATGTCGACATCGACGTGGCCAAACGCACTAATATACAGCGATTGCGCTGGCTGGGTCATGTTGTGCGGATGGACCCAAATGCTCCGGCAAGGAAAGTTTTCGACAACGAACTTGATAGATGGCGCAGAAGAGGGCGATCAAAATTCCTTTGGAATTACCAGGTTTTTGAAATAGTGTCGAAGCTTGGTGTGACGAATTGGAGGAGAAGGACACAAGATCGCAGCGCTTGGAATTACTTTCTACGGGCGGCGTGTAGAAGAAGAAGAAGACGGTCGGTCAAGTTTTCAAAATTCTGTTGGAAGGACCAGGTTTTTGAAATACAGTCGAAACTTGGTGTGAAGATCGAAGCGCTTGGAATTATTTTCTACGAGCGGCGTATAGTACATAAGGATGTCTATTCCAGTCGCCACCTAAGGAGAAGAAGAAGACGGTCGGTCAAGGTCAGATCGGAATAGAATCATTTTGGAATGAGCAATCTATTTTATTCACAATATCCTGCGATCCATAACTTTTTCGTTTAATAAGGTAAAAAGACCATAGTTTTGCCCATTACACTTAGTTATCTCCTGTTCCTGTTCTTGCCTTGTTTTTTAGCTGTAAAAAAATGTCCATAAATTATACGAAATTTATAATTATTAGAGATTTCCCCAACATTTTAAAGCCGATATCTTGATTAAAATTTCTGCAAACATTGTTGGTTCTGCTTATCTGCGACCGTGGTCGAAGAGTTCCAAAACGGTAGCATGTGAGATCAGATGCGTCCATAGAGCTGTTGCCACTTTCCTGGTGGGAAATAAGTGCTAACTGTAGTTAAAGTTAAAATTTACACTAGCAGCCCGTAAAGCTCTCCAGCTGATAGAAGCTGTTTCCTTTTGGAACATGAGAGACTTTGTATCCCTAATGTCCTACATCCGTTGGTTTGATTTAGCGTTACTTTGCACCCAATTAGTAGTGTTTTGGATATGTCCATATCGAATCTCATCATAAACTAAATACATAAGAAAACGCTTGAGATTCCTAATAAGCTGAGTCATCATTTGTTTACGTAAATGAGCCATGAAAATGAGAACAAAGTTTGAAAGGTTCAACAAAAAGCATATTTTTTAAGGAATGTGTTAATTAAAGGAAGGAAAAGAATTAGTGTTGAAAAACACCATTTTGTTTCACTGGCGACATGATTTTACTTTAACCGGACGGACAGTTTCTGTTTTTGAAGCCTTTAGTTGCAATGGTCCGATTTAATAAAAAGATGCACAGTTTTTTTTGATTACTTGTTGCCATTTTAAAAGTTTAGGGCTCAAAGGGAAGTCACTGATCTAAATAAAGTATTGTCGAAGTCGCTCTTCAAATAGCGGTAGATACAACTTGGAAGTTTCCGCTGCATTGTATGTTCTCATGTCATGTTGGCATACTGTAATTGTCATTCAGTCCAAAAAATAGCAAACACCCTATTGATTGTGATGTTATATGTGAGCTGGCGGAAGCGAGGAATGTTCGCAGATGGGTGTTCCGTAGGCGATTTATATTGGGGTGAAATGAGGAAAGTTATGGGATGAGGATAATGTTTTGGAGACTGAAGACATTTTCAATAGATGGGTAATCAAAGATAAAACATAGATGTGATGCAGTCGGATGAGGAGGTTCTTATTAACAGATTGAAATGAGCTGTGAATGCTTGCATTTGTTTCTGTCAGTTGGACACAAATCCAGCAGTGATGCTTGCATTCAATGAACAGAACGTTAACTTTGAAAGGCAACGTCTGCTCGGAAGCTAACAACTGCATTGCAGCATGTTCGGCTGTTGTGCAGCCAACCATCTAGTTGTATTTTCATGATAATATCGAAAGTAAAACACACTACGGAATATCATATCACCTATTCCGTAAGTTCGATAAAACCAACTATCTTCAGTAAATGAATCTGAAACCGATGTGTAGAACATCCATTACACCGCCACATTTTTCCAATCCGCTATATTCCTTTATCTGACATCTCGGTGACATATGAGAAAAATGAATATATGCACAGATTTTCAGCATCATTATTGCATCCGAAATCACTTATTTTCTGCGGCTTAGTCTAAGATGCATTCATATTTTTAGCCATCATTACCAAGTTGTGTCGTACCGGCATTTGAAATCGGAAAGAACCAAACACCGAATCAGCCGACCCAAAATAAGAGTCTATTTTAGGTTGATAGAAAAACAGGTTAGCCGGCCTTGGGTGCGATTTCGATTATCCTAGTCATAAGACAATAATGCAAATAATCAAGTTTTCATTTATATGGCCAGTGTAGAAAACTGGTCCAAGCATTCCAATCTCCTGAGGCATGAGTTGCGAAAACTGTTACAGAAACCTGGCCCTTCCAGTGAAGTTTTGACATTTTTAATACCGCTAACAAAATAGTTGAATTGATCACGAATATCGTTCTTCTGAATATCCATACTTGTACGATACTCTGCGGAATCGATGATGACGACTTCCAGGCGGTCCAGAAAAGATATTGAGATTGTGAAATGTAAAAGTACATATTTGCAAATCCAAGCCAGGATATGCGATCAGACGCAGCATAAATATTGCAATTTAGGAATACGAAACACAAACCTAGGGCTAAGTATAGCAAGAAGACTACTTGATGACTGTAGTGTTTATCAGGCCGAAATTTTGTCTATTAAGGGAGTGACAGAATGGCTGAGATATAACGTCCTCACCTTGGTAGGGATTAATATATTTTCTGATAGTCAAGCTGCCATTAAATATCTGTATTCTGTCTTCCTGAACTCAACATCAATCCTAAAATGCCGCAGATCACTTAACCGTAACGAACTGGCAGGATTAGAGACAACCTTACAGACTCCACCCTAGTTGGAATCCGTGGGCGTTCCTCTAGCCACTTTTAACTTTACAGATTCCAACCGTGTTGGAGTCCGTGGGCATGCCTCTAGCAACTTGCAAGCTCCTACTGCGAGATAGAGCATATTTAGCAGCAAATGCTAGGTGGTCGTCTGTTCGAGGCTGTAATCAATCCAGACACATGAGGCTTCACCTAAATCTGACGCGTTCACACAAACTGCTGTTGCTATCAAGACCCGACGTCTCAATACTTGTATCCGTTATGATGGGACACTGTCCGACTGGAAGCCATGCAGTGAGACTGAAGGTTGCGACTGGCGACTTCTGCAGAAGCTGTAGGAATGTCTTTAGACCGCTTTCTCTGCCCGACGGACAGGCGAGAATCAACACTGGGCTCTTATTTCTTTAGGGATCTAAGAGATCTGCACGACATAGATATTGTCCGACTTAAGAGCTTCTTGAGGCAATCAGAATGGTACAACGGGGTAAACTGGGACAGCTATAACTCTAGTCAATGGACTATGTAGTCTAAGTGAATCCGTCTAATCAGGCTGCCACGCTGACGTAACCTAACCTAACCTAGCACGAAAGACATCACTTAATAGCTTTCTGTCTCAAACTTAAATGACGATTTCCAGTCATCTATATTAACTTTAGTTGAAGACATTCGCGGCTGACCAGAGTGGAGCAAATATTCCACAACACCTCGATAGCTTTTGAATAAACGTTATCAACCTTATGCACGCGTTAGTGCAAAAGATCGAGGATTCTAGCGCCGATTTTTCTTTCTCAGGAAATGTGCAAAGCTCTCCCCCTTCAGCTTCGTAAGAGAATTTTTTTTTTTTTTTTTTTTTTTGGGGTTTTTGTGTTTTAGTTTTGCTATGCAAAGTAAAATATTTTATATATTTATTCCATTTTGTTCTATTTAAATAAATGATAAATATTTGAATTCCTTTCCTTCAACAGAAATGATAAATTTGAAAATGTTCAATTGATACATTTCTGATATTTTATTCAAAACAATTGTTTCAAATATTTCATTGCTTAAAAACTAACTAATTATCTACAAAAAGATGCATGATAGGACGAAGGCAAGACTAATATTTTGACTGTGAAAAATGTGACTGTGAAAAATTTTAATGTTTTTATTTCAATTCAAAATCTTCGCACCCCTATCGATTAATCTACATATATACCACACATAGAGGAGATAAAATAATTCTTAAATGATTATCAATTATGTATTCAATGGAATTCAAGATATGAATTTAAAAATATGTGGGCAAAATTGTGTACTTTATATGTGAGTTACCAGAGAGAGGGAAAGAGAGATAGAGTGGCTACCCAGCAGATTTTACGAAGTATTGTAAGGCAATACAAATTTTAACAATTTAAGTAATTGCAAGTCTATAAATTAGTGAGCCAAGTGGAAAAATTAAATTTCGCTAAATCGTTCAACTTGTGTGGGGAGTATCAGAAAGGGTATAGCAATACCCTTCATTATCATTCCCATAACTTAATTCACCAAAAGCTTGTGCATGTGTGTCAAATTTGACTGAATTGAAAATTATATGATTTAAATATGCCATTTTTATGGGAAGTACTTGTTCAATTTTTCTTAAGGCTTACAGGAAATTACAAGTCATTATATTCAGCAATAATCTGGATTACCACAGGCTACCGATTGGAAATCGCAGTGGAAAGATTGAGCAATTTGTATAGATGGTGCCAGAAGAGGTGTGCCAATGCCGAATCGTGTACCAAATTTGATTACATTTGGTGCAAACATTCAAGAGATTTGAATCTAAGAATATACCTATCTAGGCTAAACCGGCCATTTGTATGAGAGGTACCACAAAGGACATGATTAGTCTGTCTTGTTTTTTTTTCAAATTTTATCAAGTATTATAAATAACTCTAATGGACAACAATTTAAGCTCTTCTAGTCTAGAAATGTGGAGTTATGGAGGAAAAACTGAATTTCGGAAATGCGGCCGTTTTTATGTTAGGTACCAGAAACGTACCGGCTACGATATGGCAAAATTTTAAGCTGTACCAATTTTATCCTATCCAATTGTGTCCACCAGCCAAAAAGACGAAAATTGCCCAATCGACTTAAAAAATCATAAAACACATTTGGTCATGCAACTGTAAAATATTGGGTAGCAGATTTTAAACGAGGCCATACCAGCTGCCAAGGCGAACACCGCAGTGGTTGACCAATTAAGGTCTTCACGCCAGACACGGTCCAGAAAATCTACAAAATGATATTGGATGATCCTCGGCTGAAGGTACATGGGCTATCTGAAATGATAGACATTTCAAAAAGTTCTATACATCGTATATTGACCGAAGATTAAAAGATGGGAAAGCTGTGCGCAAGATGGATGCCGCGCTTGCTTTAAATAAAGCAAAAACAGCGTCGTAAAGATGTCAGGTGTTTGGCGATGTTTCACCGCTATAAAGACAAATTTTTAAGATGATTCATGACCATGGATGAAACATGGATGCACCACTTCACACCTGAGGCAAAGAGATAGTCAAAGCAGTCGACTGGAATGGGAGAATCGTGCGTAAAGAAGGCGAAGACAGTTCCATCTGCAGGCAAGGTCATCATGGCATCTGTTTTTTTGGGATGCGCTAGGGATTATTTTTATTGATTATGTTCAGAAAGGAGAACAATCAACGGCGATTATTATGCTAATTTATACAAGGTGGCGCAATAGAACGTGCATATTGCATCATCTTTTTTTGAGGGGTAGAAAAGGTACGGGCGGGGTGGCGCCTACATCGTTGGGTTGGCGGGCTCATGGAGTTTTAGTCGCTATAAATCACTTCGACGGGAAGCGTCGCGCATTTTGCGTGCGCGCATTTTACGAGAACTCTCGTTCATATATTGCTACTAGGCGACTATATTGTGCTGAATAAGGACTACGGCGAATTAGTGAAGCTCCGAGTGCTAATTTAATTAAAATATGGGTAAAGCATTTTGAAGAGACCGGTTCAACATTTAAACCACAAGCAAATGGTCGCCCAAGAACACCTAGAACCGAAGACAATGTTAAGAGAGTTATGGAGTCAGTACGAGGAAATCCACCAATGTCGACTCGCAAGAGATCGTCTGTCTTACAATTATCGCGACGAAGTGTGCAACGAATTTTAACATTGGATCTTAAACTGCATCCATATAAGCTGCAATTAACACAAGAATTGAAAGAGTCTGACTTCATAGCAAGGCTCGCATTTGCTAATGAAATGCTTAATCGATTTTCCAATTTTGACAATATCCTTTTCTCTGACGAGGCTCATTTCCTTATGAATGGGTTCGTAAACCGTCAAAATTGTCGTTACTGGAACAGTGAATTATTTGAGAAAGTGTATCGAGCTAAAAGGAGGTTATGTTGAAAAATAAAGAAAATGTGTCCCAACTTATTTATGCCTTCTTTATTAGGTCGGCTAGTTTTGGGACCGCCCTCGTACATATAGGACATATAGGACGAATTGGCGGGATGTTGGAAAATTTCGAAATCACGCAAATTTTCCATAGAAACTAAGCGGAAACCGAACTCTAGACATGCAAAAGGAATAGCATACTTTATACCATAATCAGTAGAATAATTCGTTACTCACCCCACTGAAATCGAATGAATAGAGCCCAGAGTAGATTACAAAATATGACGCCTTCTTCGTCTCAGATGCGTTCCCAGTTCAGCTCAGAATTTCTACAGTATCAGCCAGTTTAATCCCAATACGATGAAATGTAAATGAAGCACTTGAAGATTTATCGACAATTTGTAAATCAGTTATTAGAAATCACTGCATTTCTCAGAAAACCACATTGTTTTATACAGAATTTATAATCTAGCTTTTATGCAAACGGCGTAAGAGAATTCTTATAAAGTTTTAGCGATTTCACAATTTATATTTTACCTAAAGATAACAATTTATTACTTATAAATTATGGCTATTAAACTTTCAAGTTTTCGTTTTTACAGTTTTGATAGGAGTTGAGAATAAGTCATGATTTCTTTTTTACATAAAGTTGTTAAAACATTCTAATCATTATATTTTAATAATTTAAAATTTTCATTCATACTTCATTATGATAACTTTTCGGACATCGGTTCTAGATTTGGCAATACATAAAGGAAGTTATACTCTAAATTTAAACTTTTTGTTTATACAATATATTGTATTTATATTTCATTTTCAGATTTTATTAAAAATTCAACTTTTACATTTTATTCGCCGTAACTCCTCTATTGAATCTAAGAATTTCGGTTTTCACTTTAAAATTTTTCTTCACTTTAGTTAAATTTTATGCAAACACACACACACACACGTACATACACATACACAGACACACTTATTTCTCTTTTGATCTTTAATTTTCCATTAATTTGCTTTTGCTAGATGAACAACAATAACAGACATTTATTTATTTTTCTATTCTTAAATTCACTTAAATGATTTTATGGCCCGACATTTAATTGTTGTTATAACAATTTAGCTTTTCAACAACGAACGACCATTTGTTAATTAACACCTTAAGAGAAGTTGGATTAAATATAATGCTGAATATGTTTATTTCGTTTCAAATCACTTCCACTTTTTACCCGCCGGCGAGAAGATCGCGCCAAAAATCTAGTGTTTGCCGCTCTTGAAGGGAACTTGTTGATGTTACGGCAATTGCAAGAGTTGTATTGGTGAATTGTGAACGAACACCCGTGTTTGCGTTCACTCAAGACAATGATTTCGCACACACGTCTATTACTCTGGGCGGACAACAGTGAAGTGTCCAGCGAAAAACGAAAGCAAAAGTTTGCTCATTACACACGACAATACGAGAAAGTAATTTCTCCAAGCAGACGACGACGAGTAGCTTTGTTCTTAATTGCCCCGAAAACACCGGCAAGCGAATTCTTTCTCGCCTGCGGATAAACACCTGTTACAAATATTCAATGTGGACTTTAAGCTGCCATTAGAGTGACGCATTTCATGTGCCGATAAATTTTATACCTTATCAATGGTTCTTATCCGAAACTTTTATAAAACTTACTCTGCTATAAATCAGCACTCAAGAGATGTCGTAGAACTTTGTGTATCGTGAAATATAAGAGTTTTCAAAGAGAGCTTTTTCCTAGGATATCCACAGTGGATTCCATTCTATGTTTTGTTTTCTACCTCTACTCTAGTGGTTGCAAGTCTCGATAAGTTTGTGTAGACGGATAAAAGGTGTGGGAATTTACAAAAGTTCCGAAATTTTTGGGCGCATGAATAACAATTCGCTTATATAATCTACATTATTCATACGTCACAAGTATGGAATACCTGAAATCAAAATTGATAAATTTGTACTTTTTGTACCCATAGCCGTGAACATTCAACACTTACCAACTAATTGTCCAAATTTTGTCCAAATTTTGTCTAAAATATCGGAATAAATCGTCATTACACATTCACCCAGAGGAATGAATGAATCGTGTTACAAACACAAAACAGGGGTCAATGGCGGACCACCATTATTTAAAGATGTTAAGGGAGATTTTTTAACCAGAACTGCGTCGAAGACAAGCAAGACAGGGGAACTGCACAGATAACCAGACTTTTTTTTATAGGATTATGTCAAGCAAAAGGTGTACGAAAATCAACCCAAAGAATTTGACTGAATTGAAGCAGTCCAGCAAGAGCTGTACGAAAAAGAAACCAACGAATTTGACTGAATTTGAGCTGTACGAAAACGAAACCAACGAATTTGACTGAATTGAAGCAGT
>JAHXMU010000106.1:876190-936011 GCA_019455685.1 Philornis downsi | reverse complement strand
GAGCTGTACGAAAACGAAACCAACGAATTTGACTGAATTGAAGCAGTCAATTAAAACAATAATTAATGTGATCCCGTCATGAATGATATTCTGATCAGGTGTCGCATATACGTGATTAAGCACGAGGGTCATTTACGGTCTATTATCTTTAAAATCAATTAGTCATATAAACTAGAATCGAAATTTCTATACAATAAAAAAATAACTTAAATTAAATACAGTGATTAGAAAAAAATTATTTGAATTTCTTATTGTGGCACAATTGGTTCGCCACCCTGGGCCATAAATATTACTGTTCCGAGTCTTCTTTCCCAAAAAGATCTTTCATCACAAAATATTCTTCGTTACGTATTGATTGATATCTTGCAATTAAGGCTGGTACTAAGCTGACTTTTCACGCTGAAACTCTATTTAAAAAAAAAAAAATGTTCGTTTAAAACTAAACTTTTCCACCAGATAGTACTGTGTTTTTCCACGAGCAACAAGAGTGGCAACATCAACCTCTTTTTTGTTGATTTCCAACATTGAAGTCGAAATTAAGTACATTTTTACGTTCCAATATGTTGGATAACATATTTGTAAACTTCCAAAGAAAGACGCACCTTAACAATTCAACAAATATATTATCGAACATATTATGAAGTAAACACATCAACTGTTTCGATTCAAGTGCAGGTAATCAATATCAATACAAGAAAAGGTGGCAATGCCAGGATCAAACAATGTCGAGTGGAATTTTTTCCCCGTGAAAAGAGGAAATAGTCAATAAATAACAAAGTCTGCTGCTTGTTTCTATGAAAGACAATTTTCACTTCTATCTTATCGTGAACATTTGTTTGACAATTTATTTAGAAACAATTTTGTTTCTGGCAAACTTCATGTATTTGCGGGTAAACTTTCGCCATAAAAGAAAAAGTTTTCTGTTGAAAAATTTCTACAATTTTTTTATGAAAATAGATGAAAGCTCCTCCCGGACGTCCGAACTTCATCTCAAGTTGGTTTAGAATGCCTCCTGTGAGGATTGAACTCACGACCCCTGGTTTACAAGACCAGTGCTCTGCCACTGAGCTAAAGAGGCTTGTGCGCTGCCAGACATTAAAGCTGGCTTTGTTATCTGGCAAGCGTCTAAAGCTCTGGCTTTTTGTTAAACAACAACAATGTTATAAGAAAATATGAAGTTATCGTTCGTATGGGTGTCATCTGGTGGCTGGTAGTTGCAAATGTTAGCCAAGGTAGTTGCAAATGTTTCGGTACGAAAAAAGCATTGTTCATAATATTGGAAGCTTGACTGTCGCGTTAAAAAAGCATGGCTTAAAAACGTTATATCTTCCACCAATGTTGTGATACAATAAGTACATACTTTGTGCAAAAAAAAAAACTCATGAAAGAAAGCTTAACAAAAACACCACGTCTTTTTACTTAGTCTCAGTAGAAAAATGTTTCATATAAGAAAAACGATTACAAGAAACAAGTATAGAGTTTTCACACAGGTGAACTCCCTTATCTTTACTTACCTTCTCCCGGCATTGTTTTTTGTATTGGTGAAAAATGTGCGGAACACCAGAATCGCTATGTTCTTTTCAGCAAATATTCAGAATTAATGCACAATACAGCATTTTGTACAAATAAATTGAAGATATGAATCCAGAATTATATGTTAGATTAGCTAATTTAGGTTAGGTTAGGTAATTAGCATGGGAGCCAGAACCAGAACCGACAAAGTTACCCAGTCGATTGTTTCACATTTTAATAAGCATTACATTAAATGATGGGAAAAAATTAGGTTACTGCAGCGTAAGTTGGGTGTTAAAGACAGAAATTAAACTTGGCTAAATCGGCCAATTTGTGTGGGGAAATACCCGAATGGACGTAGTACTACAGTCCATTTTCATCAGGGGTAGGCGGATGTTTCCTAGGATGCTTTGTACCGCTTACCCCTAGAACGTAGGCCTCTCTACCTGATCCTGTAATTAAGCAGGCAAAGGGTATGATGCTTGCGATAAAACAAAATAGTGTGGCCTTGTGCCAGGCGCCCTAGGGAAAGGTGGATTATGTCTTGGGATTCACCTATAATATGATATCAAACTGATCTTGGAACTCGTTTTTCGAAAACCAAGTAAAGGGGAGAGTCATAGTTAAACAAGACACATCCTGGCAACAGGTGCGACATAGAGAAGCCGTCGGGAGGTATCAGAAGATTTATCTTTTCCGTAAATATAGTTGTATGACCAGAGAGATCTGGTTAATGAACTATGATAGGAGCATGGTATACTTGCTTTTTGCTGTGTTGATATTCTCTCCTCGGACATTGAAAATCTATGCCGTATTATTATGGATTACCAGTTCCATGCGAGATATGATAAAGCAAAACTGGAGTAGCTTGTCTGCGAAGCCCAGACCAGAGGATTCTTCACTTCTGGTAGCACGGGTGACCAGGGGCCCAAGGAGCATTGTTCCTTCCTGGTCAATGGTGTAGGACCCCTAGTGGGAGCATCGTGCTGGCTGTGAAGGAAGGCATCGGCTTGGAAAACACTGTTCATATCTATCCGAAGTTTTCCTAGATACCTCAACTCCTACCCGGAAGGTAGTTCACTTCATACCAAGTGACTACAAAGGTACTTTGGCTGAGGGCGGGGGTGGGACCTGAGGAAGCTTTTCCAAGGGACCTACTTTCAATCTCTGGTGGTCTAACTAATCCTCCGGGATTAGTGTGAGTACACCAAAGGGGTGCCGGCCGTCACCAGAAGAAAGAAAGAACACATAACCAAGAAAAAGCATGTAATTAGAAACGGCACCTGTGTGGTGGCACACCATGGCTAATGCTTTTCAGCAAGACTCATGTAAAACCTTCACATCAGTCCATTTTCATCCTTGCAACTAAATTTATCGAATGTGTGATGTGTCCATTCGATTGCTCACAAATACGACTGTAATTGGGCTGTATTTTTTCAAAAAAGACGCTGAAGGAACCAATACCGTCAATTCAGAGCGCTAAAGCCGTGTGATGACCGACTTTTTTGGCCTGGGATAGAAAATTGTGAACTAGACGATGGTTTCAACAAGACGATGCCACGAGCCACACAGCACGACCGATTTTGGCATGAGAAGTTTCCAAAAAGCGTAATTTCACATTTTAGCGATGTCAATTGGCCACCAAGATCATGGGATTTGACGCCGCAAGCACTTTTTCTTTGTGGGGCTACATCAAAGACCTTGTTTTCTCTGGTAATCGACAAACGTTGGAGTATTTAAAAACCAACATTCGTCAAGTTATCTCCGAGATAAAGCCCGATATGTGCGAAAAAGTGGTCGAAAACTACCTCAAAAAAAATTCACTACTGCAACCAATACAGAGACGGTCATTAAAATGATATTGTATTTCGTACATAATGGCAACGTCCAGGCATTATAATGAAATTAAAGTTTTATCGATATTATAGCTTTATGTGCGTTTTATTTAACTTTGCTTTTGCAACCGAAAAATGAATAATCCATTATTATAACTGACGATGTGGCATTGGCACACGTGTTGGACATGCAAAATAATCAATAAGTTTCGAAGTGAAGCCTTGCTATTGATCAGATGGTAAAGAAATAGTGTTATCCGGGCATTATACGGCATTAAGGGGATCGAATTGATCGAATAGGGCCAGATTTGTAGAAAGAAAATTCATGTATTTTGCATCGCGATTACACAGCATCTGAAAACGTTATCGTTGTAAACGAATTTCTGGTCAAAAACTCAACAAATATCATCGAAAAAGCACCCCATTCACCTGATGGGATTCTTTAAAAAACACAAATTATCACTTCGAGGCACTCGTTTTCAATCTCAAAAGAGAATTCGCCGAGAGAACAAAAGTTTTTTTTGTCTGAAAATGAGTTTGAAAAACGGTTCGATGCTTGATGATTATTCGTTGGCTAAAGGATCATATTTCGAGAGGGGTTTACTTTGAAGGCGATGCAATAAATTTTGAATCAGTAACAAGTATTTTGTGTTTTATTAATCAATTCTCGGTATTTTTGTCATAAAATATAGACACCATTGGTAAAAAATTGAAAGACGTAACTGCAGCGTTTTCAAGAATTGAAATGAAACCAACAAAAGTGGATTTGACAGTGAACGGAAACAAAATCTACTTATTAGTTTTGGCGAATAAAAAGTCAGCAAAAGTTTTTTTTCTGAAAATGTGTTTGAAAAACGGTTCGATGCTCGGATTATTCTTTGGCTAAAGGGTCATACTTCGGGAGGGGTTTACTTTGAATTTTGGATCAAATAATAAGTATAAGTATTTTGTATTTTATTGACCAATTCTCGGTACTTTTCTCATAGAATGTAGATACCATTCGTCGAAAACTAAAATATGTTAATGCAGCGTTCTCAAGAATTGAGATGGAACCAACAAATGTGAATTTGGCGATAAACAGGAAGAAAGTCGTATTAGTTTTGACGAATAAAAAGTCTACCATTTGGGATGCTGCGTGAGCGGTGACAACTACAACTTTGGAATGGTGGATGATTTCATCCATATCGACTCCTCAGCCAACAAAATAAATAATATTTCCATGGAGAAATTAGAAAAAAATGTATTGGATGTAAACAATTGTTCTATAATGATAAAACTCTTTTCGGATGGAAATCCAACTGTACCAAATATTAGCTTTGCGAGTACATTTCTTACTGTTTTGACAAATAGATTCAGGAAATCTTTAAGAGGAAAATGCTCTGCAAATTATTTGAACTCGTCATCGTTAGCGGGGAGTATTAGCGTCGTAGGAATCATAAGCAGTATGCATTTTATAGTGAAATCGACTTGGCAAGCGCAACAAAATACAACTGTTATGTTGGATTGCCATGGACGAGTAGATTTTAAATGCTTTAGCATGCGAAAGGTTTTCCACAATGAAATCTATGAGTGATGCAGAAGAGTTCAAGCAATTTGTTACAACATACTTGTTTTAGTGAAGCTCAAAAGAAGGGAGTTCATATAATTGTTTACTGTGTTTGGCTTATAGTTGATAATTGATTCTTTTCAATGTCCATCCAACTTTGTTAGTTCCCTTTTTTTTCTACTTACCATCGCACAAAAACCTCAATTTTAACACAGATTTCGTTTCTTCTCAAAATTGTCATCTTTATTTTATTATCATATCATGTACTCTTAACAGATGTATATATTATTTAAAATTAAACGTGTGTAAACATATTAATTTAGAAAACAATTACATTCCGTCGCCACAAATACGCCTACTTGGCCCCACGATTTTCCGCCAATTTGTCTTTGAAAATCTTCTTCAATTCCTCGGCGCCTTCCTCGTTCGTGTCCTTGTAATAGGGTAATTCAGCCAAACGCTTTAGCCAGGCCAAAAATTTCGGAAATTTGAATTCATCAATGGGTGCCACCTCATTAACCGAAGTTATCGTGGCAGCGCAACAGAAATCGGCAATCGTCAACTCATCGCCACAAAGGTAGGGATGGTCCTTAAGGAATCCTTCCATGATTTCCCAGCACTTCTGAATGTAAGCAATTTTATCAATGGAACAATCAGTGGAGCCATAATACAAAATCGGCTCATACAAGAAACGCAAGCGGGCAAATAAATGACCGGAATCGAAATGTAAACGCGCATTCACCTCGGTGCGCTTCAATAAATCTTTAGGATATAATTTATCATCTGGGCCATATTTGTCGACCAGATAACCGCAAATAGCATGGGAGTCCGTGAGGACAGCCTCACCATCGATGAGAGTGGGTATGGTATGTTGAGGGTTCATTTTCACGAATTCTGGAGTTAAGTGTTCACCTTTTAGCAGATTTATTGGCCTATAAATGAAAGAATAAAAATGCAAAATACTCTCAATATATCTCAAAAAATGCAATATATCTCAGTGAACTTACTTGTATTCTAAGTCCAAACCAATGGCTTTGGCGGTCAACATAACGGCCCTTGAGGGTGGACTCAAGGTGGCCATGTACAAAATGGGTTTCGTCATGACGATGACCTGGGTCTGTTAACTGAAATACAGTCGAAGATAAGCTAAAGATTATAAATTTGAAATTATTTAATTTGAATCGGTATTAGAAAAGGGTTTGTAATGACATGGAAATTAATTAAAATTCTCCGGTTTAAGATTAAATGGTGCTATTTATACTTGGGTAGTTGTCGCTTACACTACCCTATGTTGGTTTCCTAGTAAAATCTGTCCAGATAAGATTACGGAATCGTCAGAGCGATAGTATTAAGTGCACAACAAAGTTCCCGCTGTTTGCCTATAGATGGCGCCAGCTGTAAGTACTAGTCGATTTTGCCATAGCCTAAACGTCATGAGCCAAGCTTACGCTAATGGTACACATACCGACAATATAGTGATTTTCTTTTGACGTCATATTATTTTGATTGTGTGAATATGCATGATTTTGTGCCAAATAATTGCCATATGCTGGATGTATTAATTTTCTTCTTTCAATTGAAGGAAATGGCGCCTGAAACTCATCCAGAGAGAGAAAAATTACGGTTTTCTTATTCGTATTGTAAGGGGTGATGAAATATGGATTTATTACATCAATCGAAAGAAAAGAAAGTTATGGGGGCTACCCGGTCATGCTTCTACGTCGTCGCCTCGGCCGAATATTCACGCTGTGAAGGTTATGCTCTGTATTTGGTGGGACCAGGTTGGTGTTATTTATTACGAGCTGTTGAAACCGAGTGAAACCATTACTGGGGATCGGCATTGAGCTGAGATCTGAGCGAGAAACGCCCCCAATACGCGGAGAGGCACGAAAATGTGATTCTTCAGCATGACAACGCTCGGCCTCACGTGGCCAAGCCCGTTAAAACCTACCTGAAAACGATGAAATGGGAAGTTTCACCCCATCCGCCATATTCTTCAAATATTGCGCCGTCCGATTATCACTTGCTCCGTTCGATGGCGCACAGTCTGGCTGACCAGCAGTTCCACTCATATGACGACATCAAGGAATGAACAGTTTTACCGTGACGGAATTCGAGCTTTACCAGAAAGATGATAAAGTTTTAGCTACTTACTTTCAATGAACCATTTGTAAACATGTTTTTATAATAAAGTTGTATTTTTATAAAAAAAAAAAAAAAAACAGCGAGAACTTAGTTGCGCACCTAATAGTCGTGATGCTGCGTCAACATCTCGCCATGATATCTTTGACAATGAGGATTAACTAAACGAGATTGTACTTCCAGAGGATTTCTTGAGTATAGAAGGAGGTTTTACTAATTCACAATTGGTTGTCTAAACTTTTAGGAAACATTTTTTTCGTAAATGATTTATTTACCAAACGAAATTCTTAGATTATTAGATCAAAAAATTTTAAGGATAGACCCCTTTGATCATGCTATTGCTTTACTTACAAAATAATTTAAAAACTAAATTGTTCTCAAGTATATTTTCCAAAAAGTAGCCAAAGACAAAGCCTGCCAAACAGTGAAAAGTGCAGCCACCCTGAAGATGTCTGATGAATATTGCGACCAAAATATTACTTAAGGATACTGACAAAGTTTTTCTTTCCAGAACTATGATGAAAAAGAATCACTTTCAACCCTGTATGGTTTCAATAATGTGATGCAATAAACAGACCTGTCAGAATTGCTGCAATAATTCCTCAGCAAGCTGATTCAAAAAAACAAAAACAAAAAATACTACCCATTCCTTTAACTCTGATTTTAATTTTTTTCACACATGCGTCACAAGAGATGGAGGCAATTTAATCCCTTTATTTTTGTTTTAAAAAGCTTAACTAAAACGTATTATTTTTCAAATGAAAATATACATGAAAAAAAGTGATTTGAATTTCCTAATGTAGCAACATTCATTAGACATTCTGTTCCAATCATCATGGCCTGAGGTCTAATGTCTGCCCCAAGACATGATAATTATCATAAATCTAGTCAGAACGTTGCTGGGGATTGTAAATGGACTATATTGATCCATTGCTCCTGGTACCTCCCATACAAATTGACCGATTGGTTTTCCATAAGCCCTCATTACCAGACTGCAGTAAATTCAATTTTTGTTAGTTGTGTTAGTTGCCAGAATCTGAGAAAACCAACCGATTAACCACGTCCCTTCTAATATCTCCCATACAAATAGTCGTATTAACCAACGCAGCGATGATCATTTGATGTAAAAAAAAGATGACACCCGGAAGGAAGCATTGAGCAATGTCCGTTTATCTGGTTAACTGGTAGATACGATGACTACTGCAAATATTTATGAAAGTTCTTAAAACTTGGCACAAAAACCTAAAATATCATTGAACAATCACCATATTCACCTAGTATGACTCCGGTAGACTTTTGCAGAATTCAAATCACCACTTCATGGTAACAGTTCTTATTCATTCGAGACCTGAAGTTCATTCTGTTTGAAAACTGTTTTGATAATTACAGCGCTTTTGACATAAGTGAACCATTTCGGAAGAGGCCTACTTTAAAGGCGATACAACAAATTTGAATGAATATTAAATATTTTGTGTTATAACAATCAATTCCCGGTACTGTCTCCGATAGGATGTAACAGAGAATAACTTCAATTCTAACAGCCAACTCGGAAGAAATTTGTTTCCCAAAGATCAACCACCTTCTCACTAATGACATCACGTTGCTACTGGGTTCAGCCTACGCTTCTGATTGTGATACCGAACGGAATTTGTAATATATTTTTAATTAAATCAATTAATTATTCATTAATGCCCATAGCCACGTATTGTTAAATAATCGCAGTACAACTGGAGCATTTAGAATGTATCAGATCATCATCATCTTCGATGTTGTGCACTTTTCACAATTCACTATTACACAAAACTATTTGTTCAGTTTTCAAGATGTGAAAATATATTCATATTATTTAGTAATGTATTTGAAAAGAAGAAAATTATCGTAACAACATTTTGAAAACTATTATATCTTATCAGTTTGATAATCACAACAATTACATTAAAGCTTTCCATTGTTGTCATTCCACATTAATTTGTCTTCGCATTTTGAAAAACAAGATACGAGCCGACTTAACAAAGAAAACACAAAAAAAAAATGTTGGAAAAATTTTGTTTATTTCTCAATATAATCTCCTTTTAGTTCGATATATTTTTTCCAGCGATATTCAATAGCTTCTATACCCTATTTATAGTAAGAGCTATCAAACTCCTTAAAGTAGCCATCAACCGCAGACTCCACCTCTTCATTGTTGGCAAATCTTTTACTACTGAGCCATTTTTTCAAATTTAGAAATATAAAATAGTCTGAGCGAGCTAAATCTGGCTAATAAAGTGCGTGATGAAGCAGTTCGAACTTTAATTCAATAATTTTTGGCCATCGCAATAGCGGATGTATAAATTAGTGCTTTATCTTGATAAAACAACACTTTTTTCGCCAAATGTGGTCTTTTTCCATAATTTCACCACCTAAATGCTGCAATAAATTAGCGAATATTATTCAAATAAGATAATCAATAAAAGTAATCCCATGCGCATTCCAAAAAACAGACGCCATGACCTTGCCTGCAGAAGGAACCGCCTTTGCCTTCTTTGGATACGATTCTCCCATTACAGTCCACTGCTTTGATTGTTCCTTTGTCTTATGTGTGAAGTGGTGGATTCATGTCTCGTTCATGATTAAAAATCGACGCAAAAATTCGAATTTATTGCGGTGAAACATCGGCAAACACTCTACTGAAACGTCTTCACAACGTTGTTTTTTTCTCTATTAAAAGCAAGCGCGGCATCCATCCTGCGCACAACTTTCTCATCAATCAATATACGACGTATACCACTTTTTGCAATGCCTATTACTTCAACTAGCTCACACAACTTCAGCCGACGATCATCCAATGCCATTTTGTGGATTTTCTTCACCGTGTTTGGCACCTCAATTGATCGACCACTACGGGAATCGTCTTGGCAGCTCGTACGGCCTCGTTTAAACTCTGCTACCCAATATTTCACAGTCGTAAACGAAGGAGCAGACTCCCCCAAAGTAAAATATAGCACAGCTTTAACATCGGCTGGACTGAACCCTTCAAATTAAAATATTGAATTACATAACGGTGACCAATATTTTCCATGTTTACAAATTTACTGAGATCGTTTACTTCTGATGGCTCAGATAAAAATGCTAAACAACATGGTGCCTTGAAACTTAAAATATATGTTTTAGAAGGTTACCACTTTTCATCAACATAATTTTGCAAACAACTGCCACCATTTACACGCCAGTTCGGATAGTTTTGGGACCGCCCTCGTAAATGACCAAGATCGCATGACATCTACCCTATGTTAAATCTATCAGAGTTGATTGGAGTGTTCAAGTACCTGACATTCTCAGTTAACCAGTTTTTGAATTAAACTAAGTATTATGTTCTTTTCGCGAGAAAAAAACAGTGTTTTCTCGGGAAAAATTAGCGGGGCATTGTCAGCTTTTTTTTGCATAAGTTTTCAAACATTAAAGTCGGAACAACAATATTTTTATGTTTAAAATGTAACGTATCGACTTTTACAAAATTGTAAAATGTTTCTATTTTTTAGTACTATTTCACTTTACAAGTTTACAAACGGATTATCGAATATGTTATGACCCAAAAATGTGAGTTATGTGAGTGAAAAACAGGTTGGTGTTGCCACTTGAACAAAATTTCCTCCCGAGGAAACATAGTACAGTCTGATGAAAAAATTTCACAACTATTTTTTTATATGGAGTTTCACGACGAAAGTCAATATAATACCAGCCTTTATTCGAAAAAAAAATCCTTTATTCAAAAATGTACTTTTTAGTTATTCTACAAAACCCCAGTTTTATTCGGTTCTCGGTTATGGAATAAAATTAGGATGAAAAATATAAATTTTTCTTAAAAAAATCAATATTATAGCTATGAAAAATAAGCAAGTGCTAAATTTATATTGGGAAGTTTTTTTTATAAATATTTTTTTTTCGAGAACAAACAGATTTTAATTTTATTGACTATTCTTTACCGCCATACAAAAGAATCATTCTTTATATTAATTTTTAAAGATTGTTTATTTCAAATAACAGCCGTAACTGAGGTTCCAATTGTCGATGGCACGTTATAGCTATGCGAGCTGTTGGTTTCCTGTTTCTTAATCGTACCCAATTTATCTATATGAAGTTTGGACTTTACGTGGTCCTAGACGAAATAGACTGGAGGCTTGATATCCCACGATTTAGACGGTCAATTCACCGGCCCGAATTGTGAAATCAACTTTTTACAGAATTGTTCGCGCATCGGTTTCATGGACTGTGTCGAAAAAAGCGCCATCTTGTCGGGGAACAAATTGTCGAGATCAGGGGCTTGAATCTTAGATAACAAGAAATTTATTAATGTTGCGCAATAAGGCGCAATTATTTTTTTCGGCCGGCTTTATTTTTGGAGAAATTTTGAAATTTTGAAATTTTTGAAGAAATTTATACAATATGTCAGGGCATCTTCCCATAATGAAGCGCCAAACAATACTAAATAAAAACGTGAACACTGTTTAATCGTTTATATAAAACCTACTGAAAAAAATACCACTAAATGAGTCACTCATTACATATGTGTTTACAAGGAAAACCCACTTAAGTGGAGTTAGGATAAAGTCGATTTTATTCGTTATTATTATTATATATGTTTTCACTAACATTTATGTCCAATTCCGATTCAAAAATTCAATGCAATTCAAAAGTTATAGTAATTTTCCGAAACATCGATTTTTAAAAAGTTACTTAATATCTTTAAGTATTGATGTATGTAGGTCAGATGTAGTTTTTGTTAGCGTTCTTGAAGCAAATGTTGTCAACTAAGCGTGATTTCAAAAACGCGTTTATTTCGAAAGTTATACCAGATTGTCGACTAAGCGTGATTTCAAAAACGAGTTTATTTCGAAAGTTACACCAGATTTCCATAATAGCGACTTTTTTTTGATCTATCGATCTATATAAATTTCATAACTTTGAATTAGTTGAATAGGAATCTATGTATCCATGGATCACCTAATATCTAGATAATTCACCTCTCTCTCTATCTGGATACAAATTATGCGGAAGAAGAAGTCTCTAAAATCCCCATCCGGGTAAAAATTTGTGCTCAAAATTTAAGTGAAATACAATTTTTTGCTAACAACCCTTTCTAACTTTTAATGTCTTTGAGGATTGTGTGACCTCATTAAGAAAATTTTCAATTTCCGAATATGTTAAAAAAATTACGTCAATATTACGTATCAATCCGCAATTCCGAGACACTTGCAACATAACCATTCTGCTATGTCATCATCTCACACCGACTGATAGAGAGTGACTGAAACACATTTTATGTTCTCATCCATTTTAGGTTTTTATCCCAGTTATTAGAAATGAATGGCAGCGATGTGCTTTGAGATCAAATTTTATCCAAATAGTGTGCAATTTCCCATCCAAATAATGTATTTGTATAAATTCCTGTTTATGGTTGATCTATAGCGTAGCTGTCATGGGTAATAATCCATGGCGGCAATTTAGTTATTACATATCTGTATACGAATCTTCTGTTTGGTATCTAGAAAGCTGGAATGTTGTGATTCAGTCATATAATTGCATTTAATAGGGTTTCTGACTTATACCACAGAGCCTATATTTATAGAAAAGGGAATACAATTCTCTTACGTTGCTAGAAAACTTCTCTTCCATTATAATTCCGGCAAGTAGGTAGAAAATCTGAATTCAACGTTGTCAGAGGAGAATTTTACACAATTTAAATACACTTTTTTCTTGGTATGAGTGCGGACAAAATATAAGCTGTGTTTATCTTGATACATTTTTCCAATATCATCGACATTACATAAAAATCATTTGCGCTTTAATGTTACCAAACACTTATAAACATTGGAACACATTGTTTTTTTATGGCAACACCACCACCCAATCAATCCCTTCTCGTTTATTTTTTCTTTCTACTCGCTGCATCATTCTATTTGTACACCTGATTACACTCTTATCAGTAGTCTGAAGAGTCAACCACTAGCAATTCAAGATCTCAATCGCCTCGGTCTATGTCTCATTGATACAACATTGCCCTATCACCATTCCAGCAGTTTAATTCGGCATTAATGCTATTTGTGGTAGAAATTATGGATCCCCAAAACTACTGAATCTCTTGCCGCAGTAGGTTTAGTACGAATGTATTTCCAATTTCTAAATGTAAAAATTTGGGCGGTGAAGAAATTCTAATTTGTGCTAAATTCTAATCTCTGCTAGATCAATTGGGAATAACCGAAACACTCTACAGAACTACCCAAGCAACTCACGATTTCCGATCCGAGCAAATATTCCCCGGTAACGCCATTGGACATCCACCCTGCTGTAGGGAAGACGGAAGGTTGCATTTTAAAATAAGCAAATCAAATAATCTCCAATCAAAAAATGAAAATAAACCAAAAAAAAAATAGCTTCACATTTCTTAGGTGTTATTTCATCTGCAATATTGGCAGTTATTTTATTATGAAATAAGCGATAAATGAAACAAAACTCAAATAAATTTTATTTGTCAATATTCCATTTTATTTGTTTTTAATAATTATTTCATACAAGCATAACGTGGTGGTTATTTCAGTGTGTCCAAAATTAGTTTTTTCTAAATTTACTACATTTGGAACTGCAATTTATACCGTTGTTATAACTTCACCCAAAGCAATAAATGAATGTGACCCCCGAAAGGACCAGACGTGTTGCATAACTTTTTAACTCAATTGAACCTGGCTGGCTAGCTGGGTCTTATAGCGACATGATTGTCAAAACACTGTTTAATATTTTGTCACATCTTCTTCCAACCCCTTCTGGCAAATTAACCGAATTTCAGAAAGTCAGTTTTTCCCTTGTAACTTCATATTTGTACTCTAGAATAACTTAAATTTTTCTTTATAGCGCTTGGCAGAAACTGAAAACAACGACCGACTAACCACGCCCCTTCCGATATCTTCTCTATAAATTGCCTCTTTAACTCACATATTCTTAGGTTCATATCTCGTACATGGTACCCCCATACAAATTACCGATTTAACGTAAATACTTTTAGCTTAAAACCTAAATTTTTTTTATAGCGCTTGTTAGAAATTGAAACCATCGACCGACTAATCACGCCCTTTCTGGTACCTTTTCCATAAATAACCCATTTAGCTCATACATTCTTAGATTCATGTCTCGTACATGGTACCCCCCACACAAATTACCAATTTAACCCAAATATTGTTAGCTTCATATTATACTTTTCTATTAGCTGTACTGAATTCGGTCAAATTTGCTAAACGATAGGCGTGTGATAAAATTAGTTCTGATAATGAGTTCGGATGTCATTGCCACATCCCTTCTGGTACTTCCCATACAAATTTTCCGATTTATCGAAATTTAGGCGAAGTCTATTTTTATCACGCTGTGTACAAATCAGCCCCTATGGAGGACAAAGTTGATGAGACGAAAGATAAATAGTATGACTGCCTAGAAGACAGCATACGACCGCCTCCATGGCTGCAACTTTATAATTGTTCTGGAAAATTTTGCTGCCAATACAGCAAGGAAAACTAATCTTAATCGGGAATTCCGATCTACATATATATAGCAGTACCTCTTACAACAAATGCATGCTGTTTGATTTCCACTCAGTGAAGAACATGATTCTAAATTAAACCGGATTCCCACATGAAGAAATCTACAAGACAACTAAGCCATCTCCTGATAACAACATAAGAAACCACCTTCATCACATCGTAATAGATGAAACGCCTACTTAAAGGACTATGGACTTACTGGTTACGGGTTACTGTGTAGTCGCAGCTAAAATACGCAAGATATTGAGTAAAACGGAAAATGTAAATCATCAAATAGAAAGAAAGCAATATATCGGTAAGCTTAATAACCCAATCCAGCACTCTTTCAGTTAGCAGGGGACCCATTTTCCCTAATCTTAACCGCACTTAAGTTTGTAAATCGCACTTAGACAAGCTTTGATAAGAAAAAAAAACGAAGCTACAATGTCAATATCACTAATAAACTAACTAAAGGTCGGTGGCGATGAAGTGGTAACCAGCATGCATCAGCTCCTAAACTCGATTTGTCTCAATGATCCTATATCCGATGATTGGAATTTACGTATATTAGGCCATTGTTAAAAAAAGGCGATCATAATGTTAAAAAAGGCGATTTACACATCTCTTGTAAGGCTCAGCCGGGTGTTATGAGTGAATGACTAAAGCTTGTTCAATCTGACCACATTTGATCTTATCAGTGCGGCTATAGACCTGGTAAATCTACAACTAACGCGATATTCATACCACGGTAAAACCATATATTTTTATTATTTGCCAATATTAACGATGTAGACATCGTCGTCCGAATATTGCCATATGCTACTGCAGCCTTCTCAATCATTGAGAAGAATTCAGCAGTTGATCTGGCAATAAAATAGACGACAAGACAAAGTTAGTTGTTTGAATGATCAAAGAATCTAAATTTAACCCACTTATGAACAACGACAGCAATAACATTGGAGCTGTTGATGGGATGTGAAGGGATGCTGCCATGGATGTAGCAGTGTCGCCCACTATTGACGAATAACAATCCAACTCTTTTAGACATTGGTTTTACCTATCTTACTGAAAAGTATAGAGATGGAACTTACGATCACATGCACCATTACGCCTTGGCCCGTCGAGAGAAAGATTTTTCATAAAATATATTGATTCATTACCGTTAGCGAAGAATATCGGCGTCGCATGAATCATATGACGTGTACCGATATCGACCATAAAAGTATCATTCGCACAAAAATACAGTGATTGCTTTGGTTGGGTCATATTGTGCGGACGGAAGTCTTCCACAACGAAACTCGTTGGATGACGAAAAAAAGGGGCGAATAAATCTCCAATAGAACAACCAGCCTATTGAAAATCCTATCGATTCGTGACGCGGCGAATTGGAGAAGAAACCTGAACGCTCAGAATTGTTTTCTACGTGTTAATAGATAAATTGTCTCTATACGAGTATATGGTTTCTGTTCACACTAAGCTGGCATCCGTTATTAATTCAGAAATGTGAATTCCCAGTCAGACTCCCTATTTCGTAGTGTCCTTTAATTCAATCACACCTGAGTATATCAGTATGTATATCAGGTTTTAAATATCGACAAATCCACCGAATAAAAAAATGGATAAATATCTATGTTCTAGTCCCCATCTGAGCAACTTCTTTGCCGTTAACTAGTCGCAACCAACTTGACGTCATATGATCTCAAAGTTGAAATTTTGAAAATGTTCGAAAATGTTCGAAATTGCACCAACTCAAAAAAAAAAAAAAACTTTGAAACAAATAGGAAACGTCACAATGAAAAGCTTCTCACTAAGAAAAAAAAATTAAAATAATAAATAATAATAATAACTGTTCCACTACTTCCAAAAGATATGATTCTAAATCGATGATGGATGCAAACATTTTCAATTAACTTCGAAGTTATTTTGAGGAACTATCTCGAATGAAAAAGTAATGCTAATAATTTTGAAGTTTTCGAACATTTTCTATTAAATTGGATCCAGTTTTCACATTTTCATCATAAAATCACATTTTCATTAGCTCGTGAACGCTGATTTAGAGCCATTGAAAATTCTGCATAAATAAATTGCCTCCCTCCCATGACAATCAAATGTTAAACTCATCCAAATTTGAATCATTTCATGATTTCGTGAAGTGACTTTTTGGATGCTCTGTTTTTACTGGGTTCTGTTAGTCCAGTCTTAAGGATTATCTATACAAAGTCTATAATTTGTGACAATAAAATAGTAAACAATAAATAGCATCATAACTGGTCGTCTTGACTTAAATAAACGATATGCAAATACGATTACATATTTAAAAACTTTGAAATCAAACAAAATAAGAATAGACCAAACAAAACAAAAAGGCAAAGAAAAAAACTTAATGAATTTTAAATGCCGGTTCTAGTGGTTTTATCTACATCTACACTCTACATATGCAACTACCCATGTATTGTGTATATGCACATAATTATATATACATACATACATACATACATACATACATACATACATACATATTGTTTAATGCTTCTATTGCTGCTCATACCCATATAACCGCCTAGAGGGGAAATTGGGCAAGGCACTGCAAAGAGCAGGCCTTAAGGACACGTTTCGGAAGTTCAAGAACTAGAGAAATTAAAGGCAAACCGATATTTTCGCCCGAAACTGTATGAGATTTTATTATAGAGGAGTATATTATAGAAAACGAACTCGCTCATAAATGAACTCACGAAATTCCATCTCTGATATGTTTTTAGGGTTATTAAAAAATATTAAAAAAAATTATTTTCACTAGGAAAATGCTCAAAATCGACAAATTTTGTATAAGATGGTGATGTTTTTAGCCCGCCTTCTCATCCAGCAATAAGTCGGTACATCATTCAGAATACTATGGCCCAAAAGTGTCACGAAACTTCAACTTATGAAAAATGAAACTTCTTCAGATTTTTTTTAATTTATATACAAGGTGTGATCAAAAAATAACCGTTATTTTCAGTTTTTTTCAAAAAAGTATTTATTTATTCATCAATTTCTATTTTATTTCCTTTAAAGTAGTCCCCATCAGATACAATACACTTGTACCAGCGTTTCTTCTAATCCTCGAAACACTTCTAAAACGCGCTTTTTGGTATCGCCAACAGCTCCTGTTTCTATTTTTCGTTTATCTCCTCAATCGTAGCAAAACGTTTTCTTTTCATCGGTGTCTTCATTTTTGGGAAGAGGAAAAAGTCAGTCCGGTGAATACGGTGGTTGGGGCATGATTGTGGTCACGCACAAGCATCGATATGTGGGCTGGTGCGTTATCATGGTTCAAAATCCATAATTGGTTTTTCCACAATTCTGTGCGTTTCTGACTAATTGCAAACGGCGCATAACTTCAAGGTAGTATTCCTTATTAACCGTACGACCTTGTGGCAAGAATTCATGATGCACCACGCCGTTGCAATCGAAGAAAACAGTGAGCAAAACCTTCACATTTGACCGAACTTGACGTGCTTTTTCCGGTCTTGGCTCTTCTGGACGCTCCCATTTGGATGATTGGGCTTTGGTTTCAATGTCATAGCCATACACCCATGATTCGTCACCAATTATGACCTTTTTGAGGAAATCTGAATTGTCGTTGACGACGTACAACAGCTCCTGAGCGATGTCCATGCGACGTTGTTTTTGCTCAAAATTTAGCAATTTTGGAACAATCCTCGCTGTCGCACATTTTATGCCTAAAACATCCGTAAAACTTGATTGGCATGAGCTGAACGATATGGCAACATCATCAGCAACCTCTCTAATAGTGATTCGATGATTATCCAAAATGATTTTCTTAACTGCTTCAATGTTTTCATCGGTTGTTGACGTGCTCGGGCGACGAACATCGTCATTGACATCTTCTCGGCCATTCTTAAACCGGTTATACCACAATTGAACTTGTGTTCTGCTCATAGTAGATTCGCCAAACGCCACAGTCTACATTTCAAATGTCCTTGCACATTTAATTTCTTTTTTTTTACACAAAACTTAATACAGTTTCTTTAATACATTTTTTTGAATAGTAAAAAATCGAAGAGTACACCAAAACCCGATTAACCTTTTTATCTGTCAAAAACAAACTGACAATCCAAAATGGCTGATATTGTCAACATATATAACAGACATGTGTACCAACATAGCAGAAAAAAATGCGAAAATCGAACATACGTAACTCACAAAATTTGAAAAAACGGGTATTTTTTGATCACAGGGAAGGAACCTTTCTAATTTATAAACATTTGTAAGAAACCGCCTTAATTGCCAATGAATAATACCATAAATATATGACTCTCTACTGGAAAAACAAGATAAGTCGATAAATTAGTAGCTATGGGAGTAGTGTATACATGACCACTTATTTGATGATCACCCAATACATCTTCCTACGGACCGCAGCTTGCCCATACAAACACAGCTCAAAAAAAAATTACAATTTTCTGCCAGAAACTGAGAAACCAATGTTTCCACCCGAAATTGTATGAGATTTTATTATAGAGAAGTACATTATAGAGAAACCAACTCGCTCATAGAGAATACCTATAGTATGCCTGAGCGAAGTAAATGCTTTCAATGTGTGATGAAATGATTCAAAATAAAAATAAAAATAATAAGTAAATACATTTTGTCGAAAACGACTGGGTATTGGTAATTTAGAAACCTCGCTTGAAAATATCGTCAAAATTATTTTTGTCATTAAGTTTTTACAACTGGCCTCTATACGCAATCTGCGGAGTTTAAACGCAATCTGTAATTTAGTTTGTTTTCAATCTTCGATTTTGCCAGTTCATCTCAAATGCGCTTACGCTTTACACAATAGATAAAAAGATGGAACAAAGAATTTGTGGCAAAATTCGTTTTGCAAATTTAATTTCGAGCGTCGAATCGTTGCCGATAAATCGACTTAATCAAAACATGCACATATAAGTGTTTCAGTGTATTCAAAAAATGGTTGAGATATGTTGGAAGAGCAATCATTAACACATAAACAAAGGTAAACAAGCAGACGTATCAGTTTTCTCTGGATAAAAATTACGCGGGTAATTAGAGGGCTCTGAAATTGTTTTCGGGAAAAAATTGTGTTCAAATTTCCAACTAACAATAATGTCTTCGAGGAGTGTGGCTCATTAAGAGAGTTTTCAATTTCTAAACATGTTGAAAACTTTCGTCAATATTACGTAATCTCATCATCCCACACTTACTGGCAAAAAGCGACTGAAACACATTTTATGTTGTCATCCATTCCATGTTTTTATAATTATAAGAGGAGAAAAAGGGTTTACGAGTTTGTCGCAAAATAGTAGCTGCGAAATGGCACCTTCCAACTGACATGCAAAATAGTCAACAAGCTGCGAAATGGCACCTTCCAACTGAGCCGAAACCAAAAATACCACGCCAAAGCCGATCAAAAAATATAGTTAATTCGACAAGGAAATTTAACATAACAATGGAGAGATATTCACATATATTTAGTTACTAAAAACAAATTCCTTCGCATCCCATGTATGAGATATGAAAGAGCTCTCCACATTCAGTGATTTCTATTTTTAAACTCATTTAACAATATCTGCAGTCACAGTTTGGTAAGCATTTACTAGACTTGTGAATACGTGGCTATATGCGGGATTGAACCGGCGATTCTACGAACGATAGTCGAATGTACTAACTAAAACCACGGTCGGTCACAAATATAACATATTATACTTTCAGTCCTTAAACATGATCTATTCATCATTAAAATAGGAATTCTGAGCGAAGAATTTTCTAAAACCAAACTTCTTCATATATTTTTTTTTTTTTTCTTTTGATTTATATATTATATTCTAAAGCATTGTAAAGCTCACACGCCATTATTTCCAAATTCGGTATAATGAAATACTGTTGTTCGAAACTGCGAATATTTTGTACTTGCTTATTGCTTGAACTTCTATATCATATTTTAAAATGATCTAAAGCTTTAAAATATTTCAAATTTTATCATTAAAATAAAATGTAGCCAAATAATAAAATATATCCAAGAATAATGTGTCCAAATTTTAGAGCGAAACGAAAAAAAATATTATTCTGTAATAGAAATAAATTGTCTTCTTATAACCAACAATTCATATTTATTAGTCAAAAGTTAAATGACATTCAATATACAACTTTGAACAACTTTGAGGCGTTGAAGACATAAGCTTTCAAGCGATACTAAAAAACAGCAAATTGAACCTAAAAATTTTTGTCGAAAGGGATAATAAAAAAAACTATTAAAAAAGAAAAATCGTCATTATGTTCCATTCTTGGAGGCAAGTTCATCAATCGTCAAAGACTTAAAGTTTAGAAACAAAATCGCCAAAGCTTTTTGGGACCCAAAAAAATTAATCCGGATTTACATTTTTCATTTTTACACCTTCACCCGCCGGCAAAAATGTAACAACCAGGGCGAAATGCGTTTCATGTGGATTAAGCTATATCCGTACGTCTGACTGGCTGGACGATTAGCTGTCTGGAAGGTGGATACGATAACTGTGGTAAATCTTTATAGAACTTCTGAAAACTTGATAAAACCTAATATTTTCACAGATCGTAGCCCGGGATTGTAAATATCGACTCACCCCTTTTGGCAGCTCTCATACGAATTGATCGATATTTCGAAATTCAATTTCCTCGCCGTAACTTTTCATCCGTAATATGCAGAAATTGATATCCTTTGCATTGTATCACAATTCCATGTAAAATTAAAAAAAATCGACCGAATAACACTGCATCTTTTGGTACCTCCCATACAAATGACCGATTTTACATATATAAACTTAGGTTCATACATTTTATGTAACTGCATTAAATTCAATCAACAAAGTAGGATCTCAGAATGAAAGTGACACATATTCTGGTACCTCCTACCTGATTTCGGACGATTTTCCGTCCAACCGATTGCATTCAATTGGACCATATTTTCCATATATCATGCGTTTGGTGAGCTAAGTACTGAGAACGAAAATAAACGATGCCACGCCCACTCTGGTAGATCCCATACAGTTTGATCGATTATCGAAATTTGGTTTTCTACCGTAATCCACAATTCGCAACCTGAAGTTACTTAAATTCTCATCAATTATGTTGCCTAATAACATGTAACAAAATGTGAAGAAAAATGGGGCGACAAACCACACTCTCTCTGGAATCTCCCATACAAATAACCTTATTATTCAACCTATATATTCCTTGATTCGTATGTTTCATTCAATTGCGCTGTATTCATTATAATTGAGCTCGCATCAGGCATTTAGTATCTCGAATAAAAATGGATTTCACTGCCACGCCCCCTAGGGTACGGCACATGCAAATTTGCCAATTTAACAAAGCCTGGTTTTCCTCTTACGTTTCCAAAACGGAACACTTCAGAAAGTAAAAAATTTTGCTTTTTTATTGTTCTTTAATTTAGACTAGTTTTTGAAGCAATACAAAATTACATAGAGTGAAGGTATGTATAGGTACATGTAAGTCAGTTCATCTAACTGAAATTTCTGTGCTGGTTACCGTATCAAATGACATTCATTTCTCCTTTTGAAAATATAAAAATTCATGGGAAGAAATATTAAAACGGAAATTAAATGCAATTATTTAAAAGAAATTAAAAGACTTCTGCAAATCAACTCAGATATAAGACATGTTAGCGAATTTAGGCAATTCGGCAGAAGGGCTCTGTACAGAAGGCCTTGACGATTCCGTCCGCCGGAGATTGTTATACGAAGTTTACCATTAGCTTTGTTTTTATTTTACTATCTATTATAGTGTATCTTCGTTATGAATAGAAAGATAGAAGGGTTATTTAGATAACATTCAGAGGGGGTAGGAACGTCAACAGTGCTACAAAATATAGAGGACCCTTGTCATATTCTGTTTTCGCTTATTTCTCCCTGGCGCACTCTTAACTTGCGATTCCGTTGCAATTTCTACGGGATCGGCCTTTTCACCTCTTGTTAAAATGTCCGTAATATTCCATGACATTTTTTGCTTATTATCACTTACACGCTTACATTTTATTTGTTGTTATTATAGAATTAAAAAGTTTTCCACTTACATTTCCACTTTATTCTTTATGTCTATTTGCAATTATAGCTCTCTCTCTCTCTCTCTCATACACACCCTTGCTCTTACTCTCATCCAAATATGAACTCGAAGCGATCGTTTCGTTCTTATGCGGTAAGGCGAAACACCTTTGGATCCGAGTGTCAGTTGAGTACTGAATTTTGAAATTGAGGAAGGCAACGCATCCGTTGGTTTGGTCTGCCGCTGTCGTCACTTAGTGCTAATCGCGTGAGCATGAAACTCACTAAGCTTTTAGGTTATCTAAATTTTTCTACTTAAAGTAAGCTTTTTTGATTTGTTGATAGTTGTGCACTTGTTGTGTTTGTCGATTGTTTACGTAAAGCTTTTGTGTGTTTACGCTAGAGAATGCTGTTTGCCAAATTTTTTTTCTTTCCCCAGAATATAGGGGAACCTTCGGGATTTCCGCAAGTAGTTGAAACATGACCAATGTAGCCCCTTGTGGCATAACTTATTTAATCCTCATTTCGAAACTTCTACTGTAACTACAATGGTTAGAAACGTTTAGACAGGACTTCCCATAAATATAAGTAGGAGTGCCTAAAGTGCCCTCTCTCATAAAAAAATATAGGCTTTTGGCTTTTTTCATAGAATTTTTTTATTTTTTAATTATTGTTTTTAAATACTTCTTTTTTTAATATTTCTTTTACCGTTTTTCAATAACCGCGCCCACATTAGGGCTACTAAAAGATTATCTGATCTAAAATTAATGAAAAACCAGAATATTTGAAAGTTCGATTCGGATTCTGCAGCACAAAAGGTGAGTGCTGCAATGTTTCTATCCCCAAACATTAAATTAATTATATGCCACACTATCAAGTAGCCGCTACTTCGTACGTGTAGTTCCATAGTTTAAGTAAAAACATTCAGATTGTGGAGGAAAATCTATTCAGTGCTGCCAGAGGTGTCCCTTCAGCAATTTTTACGATTCTAACTTCAATTTTTGTTCTCATTCTTCCATGTTTCATCTCCCAAGAAGCCTATGCTAGTAGGTGAATTCACACACCAAAGTTTATGATTCTGGCTTCACTCATTTGTTCTTGATGATAGTGCCAATTCTATATCGTGGATAAGAACAATGCTTCAAAAGTACAAATTTCGAACAATTCACTTTTTTCGAGCGAACCAGAGTGTACAATCGCAGCTTCATGACTTTAGCTTCAACCATTTTTATGAACCACGACATGATTTCTGTCCCTCTTCTAAACTTAGTTATACTCACATATGTTGTAATGGGAGTGAATACTTCCAGTGTTGTCGATGTGCCTTTAATTGTTTGATGTGGATAATGGCACCATTTTCGTACACTCTCACCTACTGAAAATACAAATGTAAAATTACGTTCTTACCCTGCGCTTTAAGGAAGACGAGCGCACAATTCGCCATGATTCTAAATTTACCCGCTTAGTCTGGCCATTTACATCCTTTTTTAGCCCTCCTTGTAACGCGTTTAGTCTGCAAGCTAGTCTCTGAGATGGGCGATCGTACCGGATTTTACACTTTTTATCCTGTTTTTACCCACAGGAATTTCACTTGCCTCTCTCGAAACCTTTGTCCCTTGTTACCCTGTTTTACCCTCATAAGTATGCGTTTTGAAAAATATGTTGTTGTCTGGAAGAACAATATAGGCACCAGTTTCCATGATTCTATCTCTAGCCATTTGAGCTGAGCGATGACAACAAATTTGTTCTTTTCTATAATGCTTTTACCTGTACAAGTTTGCATTTTGAAAAACTGTTTTTTATAGAGTGCCTAATCTGGAAGTGGAGCATGAACACAAATTTCGATGGTACTCTGATTTGTCTCTTTTTACCTTATTTTTCTTTTCTTATTACGAGTTTGGTATGGAAAGGAAAATACAATCAGTAATTTTCATGATTTTAACTCCGGCCGTTTGAGCTGAGCGAAGGTACTTTATTTATCCCTTTTCGAAATTCCAAAAACCCCTTCATGCCGCATGTTTGCTTTTAAATGGTAATACGGATACCAATTTCTTTGATTCCAGATCTAGCCGTTTGGGCAGAACGATAGTCTCTGATATTGCCCCTTTTTATTCCGAATGTAAAAAAAAAACATATTCTTACCTCGTGCTTGCCCTACAAAGGGAATAGGGGCACCAGTTTTCATGATTCTAACTCTGGCCGTTGGGGCTGGACGAATTTTGAAAAATTCATTGCTTTTGCGTTTCTATTCTGAGAGTGGATTATGGGCACCAAATGTTATTATTCTAGCTCTAGTAATTCGAGCTGGGTGATGATGCCTGATTTGTTCCTTTTCATCCCGTTTGTATCCGTTGAAGCACAAATTTCGTAAACCGCTTCTTACCGCGGGTTTGCTCCAGAAGGGAAATACGGACACCAATTTTCGTGATACTAACAACTTTTATGTTTTTCTAATTGTCTGAATTTTGCAAAACGTGAAATTACGCTTTCTGGAAACTTCACATACAATAAAAACAAAATCGGTCATATTGAAACCACATATCGCCCAGTCTATAATCTTCAATTTCAGGCCAAAGAAAATTGGTTATCATATGACCATATCGCTTTGAAAAAATACGGAACAATGCATCCAAAACATAATGCGCACCAAACAGTCACTTTTTCCGAATACAATGACTTTTCCACAATCACTTCATGGTTCTCCGAGCCCCACATGGGACAATTTTTCTTGTCCGAATCCAGCTTTCAAATATTTCAAGTGAGAAATAAGCCAAAGTGAGTGAGCCAAAAATCAGCATTGAAAGCTTTATATAGATGGAGGTACAAATCCAAAAGCAAAATACGCCATAATATGCCGCAAGATAGGCCCAATTGCTAATAACGCCGTGGAATTGACCACTTCGGATTATCCGCTACACTTTCTCTAACAGAAGCGATATTTTCGGCAGTGCGTATATTGCGGTGATGTACAGGCCTGACCACATTTGTAACGCTTCCAGTCTCTTCAAATTTCTTTATAATCTTGTTAATTCCTTGCGCAGTATGTCGATTATCACCCTGTAATGCGCGAAAAGTGGTCACGTTTGATAGTAAATTTTAACTATCTTTACGCGTTCTTCGATTGTGAAACAATCGTAATGGCAAACCATTCACCCAATAAATAACAGTTCAGATGATAGGCATTTAACAGCTGGCAGCCTTGCCAGACTGGCGGTTTTGAAACCACTAAATGGACAACACTTTAAATAGATGAATTGTGTTCTTATGAGATATTTATTTTAAATTGAACTCAATTAAAACCACTGTTCAAGAGGATAAATTAACCAAATCAATAACCGAATCAACGGCTCCAAGGTGTTGAACCAACACAAAATTGTAAATGTTCTGTGAGCTTGGTTTTAAAAAACCAAATACGTGTATGTATGTATATGTATGCATCGACAAACGAAGGGTCTATTTATATGCAACGTTACTTGAACGTCTACAACACCCAACGCGATTCTACTGTCAATAAAATAATGTCAGCCTGGAAATTAGAGGAGAATGAAGCAAGCGATTCAATGGCAAAGCATTCACTAGGCAAATCAAAAGTCAGCCACTAGTTCTACCTATCTTGAGCAGAAACTTAGTTAGTGACACCACAAGCAGATGATTCAAAATCTTCGAAACAAAATTTCGTCTTAAAAATGTAATGTTCCGCTATCGTTAAGAAAGTATTGGCGTCATGTAAGATAGAGTAAAAAGAAATCACGTCAAAAATCTTCATGCTGTACATTAATTATCTATTCTAAGTATTTATGCTGACGATATTCACTTATTGGTTTCAACTCAAACACATTTATTGAATGACTGTTCGAATATTCTAGACACTAAAGTTGGACTTCTGTAAACAAAATTTTTATAAATATAGGAAAAACTAAAACTTGCATTTTAGAATGGCCATGATATACTTACACGTTACGTGTTAAATCAAACCAATATCATTAGTTCCGAAAATGTAGTATCATGTCTTGGATTCTACAGCACTGAAGTATATATTGAGGCTTGTGTGGCTTACGTGAATAAAATTGGTTATTTTTTTCACAGGATCCTTTGACATGAGGGCAGACACAAAACTAGCCGACCTATGAAAGATGACACAAAAAAAGTTGGGAAAATTTTCTTTATTTTTTCAATATAGTCTCCTTTTAGTTCGATACACTTTTTCCAGCACTATTCAATAGCTCCTATGCCCTGTTTATAATAAGAACTGTCAACCTCCTTAAAATAGTTATCAACCGCAGACTCCACCTCTTCATTGTTGGCAAATCGTTTAACACTAAGCCAATGTTTCAAGTTTGGTAATAGAAAATAGTCCGAGGGAGCTAAATCTAGCGAATAATGTGCTATGATGATGATAATGATGAAGCAATTTTTTTTAATTTTGGCCATCGCAATAGTGGATGTGTGAACTGGAGCATTGTTTTGATGAAGCAACACTTTCTTTATCACCAAATGCGGCCTTATTTCCATGATTTCTTCATCTATACGCTGCAATAAATTAGCATAATATTCGCCATTAATGGTTTTTCCTTTCTGAAGATAATCAATAAAAATAATCCCATGCGTATCTCAAAAACAGACATGAACTTGCCTGCGATGGAACCGTCTTCGCCTTCTTTGGATAAGATTCTCCCATTCCAACCCAAATTGGATGTTCCTTTGTCAATGATTATAAATCAACGCAAAAATTCGGCTTTATTGAAGTGAAACATTGCCAAACACTCTACTGAAACGTCTGTTTTTTCTCCATTGAAAGCAAGCGCAGCAGCCATCTAGTGCCCAGCTTTCTCATCTTCAAATCTTCGGTCAATATGCGATGTATAGCATTTTTTTGAAATGCTATCTTGCGCATCTTCAGCCGACAATTATCCAATACGATTTTGTAGATTTTCTTAAGCGTGTCTGGCGTAAACACCTCAATTGGTCGACCATTACGGTGTTCGTTTTGCAGCTCGTACTGTCTCGTTTAAACTCAGCTACGCAGTATGTTACAGTCGGAAACGAAGGAGCAAACTTCTCCCGAGTGGAATTTAGCTCGGCTTTAAAAGTGGTTGAGACCTTTCAAAGGGAAATATTGAATTACCGATTTTTTTCCATGTTTACAAATTCACTGTAAACTTGAAACTTAAAACATATGTTTTGTTATGTAAGGTTGCCACTTTTTACCAAAATAATTTTAATTTAATTGCTTTGATTATGCGCGACAATTTCTTAGATGTTCTTTTGAGAACTTTATTAATATGCGTTGCCTCCAGATAATTTCATTTTTCTGAACGCTAATAAAAATTCACAGTTACGTTTTGAGCGCTTTAACAGCAACATTCTAAGTCGTTCATATTATAACCGATTATCAAGGCTATGGAATACCCTGCCTGCTACCTTGAAAAATGTCTCCGTAAGTCCTCTAGTATTTATGCATTCACTAATACAGTTTTTCTCTAATTCTGATGTATACAACAAATACTTGTCTTTTATGATGCTTTTTCTTTCTGTCACTGAAAACGTTCATTATTACTTTTTTAATGATTTATATTTCGTTATAGTATAGAAAACGCAAGCCAGGCGGCTGGAGATGTGAATAGTGATACTGTGGCATACAATCACGCGCAATTTTGGTTTAATCAGTCCCGTTTCTGTAATTTTATGTCAAAGATACTCTGAAAGGTCAATTGTCGAAAATGTTAATAGGATAATGGAAATCGTATAGTTCAATTGTCATGTAAGTAAAGCTTTGATTGTCCAGGAGCCAAATATTCCACAAAAAAAACCCTTTTGAAACCGTTTAAATAAGGCTGGATACAAAAGGAAGTTTAATGTGTGGATGCCACTCAAGTTAAGACCAATTTCTGAAGCGGAAGATGACTGTTGATGAAAAGCAAAAACGGTTGTAGTCGAAACGCAGCGAGCCGGCCCAAATGCCAGCCAAGTCAGGATTGACAGTCAGAAAGGCTTCAACTTTGTTTGGAGGAATTGGTAGTTAATCATCTACTATGAGCTGCTCCCCTACCGCCAAAACCATAATTCACACATGTACTCTAAATATTTAACTGTCTGAAGGAAGCAATCGCTCAGAAGAGACCAGCTTTGGCCAATAGAAATGGAACTGCACTCCATTAGGACAACGATAGGCTACACACATCGGTAGTAATTCGCCAAAAGCTCCGGAAGCTTGATAGGAGGGTTCTTAGACATCTACATTACAGGTTCGATTACCAGCTGTTTCTATCTACATCAAATAATTTTGCTGACGCAAAAACCGCCTCAATAGAAGTTTGTGAAAATCGATTGACCGTTTTTTTTTTTTTGCAAATATGTTCGAATGTTTCTATGAGAGAGGCATAATGAAATTACTTTCAAAATGGCAACAAGTTATCAAACGAAAACGGTATATGTTGGATCTAAACCGAATATAAATAATGCATTTCCTCGAAAATGTGTCATGTTAATGCAAAAATTTTATTTTTTCTTGCAGTGTTTTTTTTTTTTAATGTTCGTACTTAGTACTAAAATAGAGAGTTGATATCCGCCCTGTTGGAACCGCTTGAGCTAATTGGGGCAACATCCATTTTAGTGCTAAAAGCGGCCCGTAACAATAATGGCGCCCAGCCAGATCAAAATATGCCCTTAACAATAATGAGACTCAAGGGTGAGTCGAAACAGTACGTAACATCTTATTAAAATTTTTTGCGACAAATTGAAAAATGCTCAGAGAAATCCGAAGCATTTGGAATTCTTTCGTATATATGGATTATAATCAAATTTAATAACCTAAACACAACTTTCAACAAAAGAAATACTTAATTCTTAAAAAAAAAACAGCAGTAATTGTGAGTAAATAGTTGTATGTATGTGCATACAACGCTGTATTTGCATGACTTCTGTATGACTTTTATATATATATATAGGTATATATATATATATATTCGTTCTTTATATATATATATATATATATATATATGTGTGTGTGTGTGTGTGTGTGTGGGTATTTTTAAATAATTATTTATATATCGTATAATATCGTAAATAATACATTGAGTTCATAACAATAAAATAATAAAATTATAATAAACATATAAATAATGAATTCATTTCACTTGTCACAGTCTCCCCACATCCCTTTAACGTCAAAAGGATAACGAACGAGTATGTTGTATGCGCTTCGCTTAAGTTAGCCGTTGCCTTCATTGCCACTCAAGTCACTGAACATTATTAAAATATAATGGAATTAAATATGAATGTTTAAACATTACATTACATATATTAAACTATTTTGTATATATTATGGAATTATGTTATATATGTATGTAAACAAACAATAATGAGCAAAAATAAGCAAAACTAAAAGTTAGACTTTAGATAAAGAGTTTTCTTTCATTCTTAGAACAAAGCTTTGTAGATATATGTAGATTAATTCGCCAGTTTCACAATGCGTATAACAGATATATAGATTTTAAGTAAAATAATAAGAGTAATATAATCGCTTCAAATACATGATATGATTAAAATTAAATACACCATACGGAAGAAGTGGTGAAGATAATGTCTTTTGCTCTATTATGTCTAAAACCAAAAACATGTTAAATAATGTTGTGGTTATCTTTGGATAAAAAGAAATGGGCTTGAATTATAAATGTCTTAAACGTTCGTAGTTTAATTTAGATGGCAAAGCAATATATAAAGAGAGTGTTTCGAATATTATCATATTTATTTTCAATTTGTTAATATATTGTTTTGTAGATTGCAATTTGAATTTTAAAAACTTCTTACTATTCTTTTAAGAACTGACTTTTCAAAGTGTTTGTTGAAAGCTAATTTCACTGCAGTTTCCAAAAAGAAAACGCCTTCAAATACGGATTCTAAACGAACCAAGCTCTCACTCTCAATGAAATACAGAATTTGAAGATGATTTTCCAAATCACTACCTAGATTTTGAATACAGTTTTGAAAATGGCTATATGAATTTTCCAGAAAAACAGAAGAAAAACACTTTTCTCTACCAGAAGCCGAAAGTTTAAAAGATATGTATGAAAGACATGTAAAATATGGTTTCTCCATTAGATCCCTACCGGTTGTTTACACTTTCACATGAATTTTATGATTTAAATTTTGCCACCTATTCTGGTTTTCGTAAATCGCAAGAATTTGGCTCATGTATACTTCAATGCTAAACCATTAACTTAACACAAATAAAAAGAAAACTCTTTGGGAAACATGTGACATTATTTACATGTTAATATTATGTTTGTAATCATACTCCTTTTTTGGTTCAAACTTAAGAATTTTTGATATTTTGTTCTAATTTTCCCAAATATACAAAATAAATAGTAATTTTGTTTAAGAAAATCATTCTGATTGACAATTTGTAGTTGTTGAGTTCATTGAGTTTCAAATTTGGTAATAAAACTTCCGAATTCACATAGGAGAGAAAATCTCGCGAACGTAAATGAGTTCTTGCAATTTCGTTTTAAATGTGATTCCCAAAATAGCGTGAAAAATGAAACAGGAACCTTGCGTATTAATAAATAATAAGATTAGACAGACAAATAGGTGGTCAACTTTATAACGCTTCTACAAGCCTTCAAAACGTCTAAAATGAAAACATTAAAACTAAAAGTAATAACTTAGAATACTGTTCTTTTTTAAAACCGTTTTATGACATATTATTATTCGTTCTTTTACAATATTGTAGATATAATTTAGTTCAACTTTCACATTTCAATCAGAATTTCGAATTATGGAAAGCATATCTGTCTGTCTACAAAAATATTCGAGGATTCTTCCATCACAAAATCACATTCCTATTACGTTATTTTATTCGAAACTTAAGAATATTTTATCATTTTTGTCTACAGAAACGAACCCAGTGATATGTCACATAATGTTTTACGCAATGTTTCTATTTCTCTTCTGTTTCTGAGTTATTACATATAATATAATAAATTAATAATTTATTTGATGTTTGTATAGCATAAATCCTAATTATGCATTACTCTTCAAATTATGTGCTTAGAACTTGCCAAGTTATGGAATGACTTACATAATGTATGCAATTCAAGCTTTGGAAACAGGAATTAATAACGTCTTCACACACTTCTTACGTATTTAAAACTACATGTAATATCATATTTTTCTTCAAAAGGGTTATATTTTTTAAAGAGCCTTTCCTTCGAAGTACGTAAAATCAATATAAAATTTTACTTTTGTCCTTTGCTTCACAAACATTACTGAATGCCGCCTTACTGATCAATCATGCTGCGTTTAATTGCCTCTTGCAAGTCATCATCAAATGTTTCCGGTTTTGAATAATCCCTTGCAAATTTATCTGAGAATTTAGCACCAGTTTCAGCTAAAGCCACTTTCTCTGTATTTGGTACTGCTGTTAGGAGTACTTGGTTTTGTACTTTTACTAAATTACCCGATTTCTTCGATGCTGAAGCTGTTGATAAGAAAGAAGTTGTTGTCGACGATGTGTATTTCTGATTATTGTTAAGATTCGTGTTGAAGTTATCACCTGCAAAAGCATCGAATTTAGCAAAATTATCATTGGCATCGTTAAATGGAAGAGGTGACTTATTTTTTAATTTTTGATTATTAAAATTGTTATCTTTTGAACTGATATTGGGTGTTACAGTGGAATTCTTAAAGAAATCATCTTCGAAATTGTTATCGTCGAAGGCATCAAACATTGCCGGAGAAGCTTTTTGCGTAGCTCCTGGGCCGACCCCAAAAGCATCAAAAGGCGATTGTCGCGTTTTGGTATCAGTCGCTGAAAAAGCATCAAATGCATCCAGGGAAGTAGTTGACTTTGTATTCGACCTCTTTGTATTAGTATTCGAATCGAGACTTTTGTTCGAATTTGTATCAAAATTGTCGTTAAATGCATCGAAAAATGGATCGGGTTTCGTCGTGGAAGTCTTATTTTTGTTAACTTTCTTATTTGATTCCATCGTAGAGGTAGTCGACTTTGCCGAGAACGCATCAAAATCGGCAAAATTATCAAATAGATTAGATGAATTAGACTTTGTTGTCGTGGGTATGGGTGTGTTACTTTTTGACTTGCTTATAGCATCGATAGCGCCCAATCCTGTGAAAGCACTTGATGAACTCGAGTGATGAGATGGCACTGGACTCGGGTTTGTATTTAATGTGAATGAATCGAATTGATTAAGGAAATCACTGTTAAGTGTTGAATGTGATTTAGCGGTGCCAAAGGCAGTTGATGCCATCGATGAGCTTGTGGGTGTTGTTCGTAAGGAATCCCGTGTTAGATTGTTATTGTTGGATTTATGTTTTTCATCTAAAATGATAGGAAAAAGAGATGCACATATATGGATAAAGGTATTATTAGTATTATGACTGCATTGAATGTATTAATAAGGGGAAAACGATTACAAATTAATGTTTAATGTATCCAAATGCTGTGGAGTGTAATCGCCTAATAACGACTATTTTGCAAGGCGAATATCTTGCAACATTATTTTATTTTAAAGCACCAATGTACTACTGCATCTTAAAAGTAAAACCAATTTTTATTTTTTAGATCAGAAATCTTTATTTATTTATTCAAATCTATTTTGTATCGTATTCGCACCTAAAAATAACGATAGTTTTCTATTACAAATATCGTCCATAATATTTCTGAATATCCTCCAGCAACCACATTTCCCTCGGAATGAGATGGGATTTTTGTGGGAATTTTGATGCAGTTTGCAAAAAGTTTTGGATAATTTCCAAGCTTTTCATTTCGAAAAATACATTAAGCTTAAACTGATTGAATATTATATTAGCATTTCTGTAATTTGTTAATCTGATCTGATTGTTGACCGAAAGTAAATTGGATATAAAAGCTACTTCTTCTTGATCAGTTCGATTGTGCTGTACTAAATTTACAGCCCATTACCAAATAAAGAATTTGTCTCGAATTTTGTATAGTACACGGAATTTTATGTGCTGGATCGCTGAAGATCCTATGACGAATCGACTTAATCAAGAGCATGTGCATATGAGCATTCAAAAACGGTTGGTATATGGTGGAAGATTTGCCTCGTTCTGGTTGGCCATTAATATTTTCAAATTAAGTCAATAACGACAAAATGAAGGAAATGGTGGCTAAAAATCAACATTTAAGTTGGAAGAGAGTTAGCCGCTGAACACAATAGTTTGGGTATGAAAAATGTTGCTCATTGATTAGTTTCGAAAGACCTGAATTTTCTCACTCAATCGGGTAAAGGTCACTAAAAACATCTTAGAATGAGTCAATTTCGACCTTACATTCATATAAGGCATTATAATTGGTGATGAGATAAAAAACTTTCAGAGCTAAAACTGAGAAAAAGACGTCAAAGTAGAGTTCTTTACTTATCACGCTGTTGTGAAACCCAAGTTTTTACCAAAAAGTCAGACATTAAATAAAGAATACTATTTCGGTGTTATGTGGTGTTTAAGAGAGCAAGTTTGTCAAAATGGTCCAGTTTTGTGCAAAGAAAACTGAATGATTTTGCACCACGATAACACACCATCTCTCAATGCTTTAATTATGAACGAATTTCAGGTCGAAAATTCAACAAATCTTATCGAGCAACCATCATATTCTTCTCATATGACTTCTGTTGATTGTTTATATTTCCAAAACTTAAATTCTTTGTGAATAAATTTCTGGCCAAAAACTTAACAAATACCATGGAACAATCACCTGATATGGATCTTCCCAAACTTAAATCATCAAGAAAATTTACGGCGGGAACAGAAGTCTTTCGAGATGATGCATTCGAAAAACGTTTTGGTGATCCGATTTTTTCGTTGGCGTGAGTGTATCGTTTCGGTAGGGGCATACTTTGAATGCGATATAATAAATTTTAATAAATAGTAAATATTTTGTGTTTTGTTGACCAATTCGCAGTCCTTTTTTGACAACGTATCAAAGTACAATCCATATCGAACTCTTTATAAGTAATGTCATTTGTAGTATGGTGTGTTAATTAACTGTTATATAAAAAATTAGCATGCAGCTACTTTATTCTAGGATTATTGCCTTCCCTTTTTAATTTTTAATGAACATTTTATATAACATAAAATAATTTACTTTACATTCCAGGTATGGCATAAAAAGAGACATTCTCGCGTTCAGTGAGCTTATAGACATTTTTATTTCTAGGCTATGAAAAGTACGTGCTGTTTAATTATGATTTCGAATGAAGCTTTCACTAGACTTGCCACATATTCAACTACTTGAAGTGAGCATAACAGTGATCGAACCCACGATCATATCCCCCAAATACCCTGCCTTGATTTATCAAGTTGTATTTCTAATGATATAGAATAGAATCTGATGTAGCGTTTTCTGTAGAAAACTCTTCCTTTTGCTTTGATAAATGTTATTTTCTTTTCTTTTTTTTTTTTTTTTTTTTTTGATGTGAAAAATGCTTTCTATCCCATTTAATCGTGATTTATTTGCTATATGAAATTATTGGCCCATGGAAACTCTTAGGTTTGTCTTTAAAGGTTTCTTCATTTCGGTTTTTCTACTTACCATCAGAACTTAAATCATCTTTGAACACTTTCTCAGGATCTGTAGTAAAATCATTATCATCATCGGCAAATGGATCCTTTATATTAAATGGATCTTCATAGCGGTAATCCTTGAAGGGATCGTCATTAAACTCTGTAGGACCACTTATAATCGAAGATGTCGACTTTATTGTGTTAAAATGATCATTTACACTCGAGTTGTTATTATTGGTGTTCTTTATAGAGAAAGCATCAAAAGCACTTGTTGTCGTTGTCGTCGCAGAGATAGCAGTCAGCTGCATTGGTGTAGTGGAACGTGTTAAATGATTATTGCTACTGGTGGTGATACTTGTTGTCGGTGTGTCAGTGTCGGTGGCGATGGCGATGGAGGTTGTGGGAGTGGCGGACGTGACATTATTGGTATTTTTAAATATGTCTGATAAGGAATCCGCTACTGTTTTGGAGTTGATGGTATTCGAGCCTAACGTCGTTGTTACTGACGGTGTTTTTGTGCTGTTTACCGCGGAGGGCGTGGGTGGTGTTAGGGTGAAATTTTCGAATAATGATAGATTTGAGGTGGAAGATGATGTCAAAGTTGACGCGGTAGTGATGTTTGCGATAGGAATTTTTGATTTGTGAGAATTTGTGGCAGACTTAGTGGGTATCGTTGGCAGGGGCGGTGGTATAATGGGAGCCTACAAATCATAATTTGTGTGTAAAAAAAAAAAAGAAAAGAAAAAAAAAATCAGAAAATATGAATAAAATGTACAAAAATTATAATACAAATTAACAATAAGAAAAGGAAAACATATTTATACAGACTATGCAAATCAGGCAAATTATGACTAATGGCATACAAGTATTAAATGATTTAAACAAAATAAGTGTAGCAATCTTAATTAACACAAAAACCGCCAGTTAATGTTCAGAACCACAAGTTAATCAACACTAAATTACCCTTTCCTATTATGAAATGAATAGGAAACGGAAACAGATTAATCGTTGATAACAAAGAAATAACAACTGTTTTAGGTTTTTTATTTTAATTTAATTACATAATATGTATTTATTTTCGAATTTATGGTTTTCCTTTATCAATATGTATATAATTGTTGTTTTTATACATAAGTAAATTATTAATTTCATTTCATTTGTCAGCATGTTATATGTTCTAATGCAAGTACTATGTAATATATGTTTTCTGAATTTGTCGCTAAACTGTATTCTCAATTTAACTATAGCCTTTATTTTCTTTAACAGATATACGTTTTAAATGAGATGATAAACAGGGAAATTGCATTCTTTATTTATTAGAGCGTCATTAATGGCATTCATTGTGTGCTTATCAAGGTTTATATGTATAGTTGCGATTACAATGATTATTTATAATTAATTGTGATGTTTTTTTTTCTTTTTGTTCTTTGTTTATCTCTTGCTATGTACCAAAAACTTGGGTTTAGATCCTAGATTGTTATATGAAAATCATATTTGATATAAGTTATGTGGGGGGGTTTCAATGGTAAGACCTTTGGTACGGAGCTGATTTTTGAATAATTTGCACTAGAAATATATCTTGTGTCTAAATGCTCTAGTGGAATTCAGTTATATTTCAATAATAATAGATCACAATCAAATTTTCTAATTTTGTAATTACGAAATTCTATAGTTAATTACGAAATTCTTAGTAGTTAAAAATCTAAAACTTTCAAAGAACTTATCAAATTTTCAGTTCATATCTCAAAATGACATTATGTTCCATTACGTTTTCATAAAAGTGTCCAAATTTTCGGCAACTAATTCCTCTCTTTCTTTACCACGAAATGCGCTTTTTATGTAATAAATGTAGTAATGCATTTCAATTTAAATCTATCCATCCGTCAGTTCTTTCATAGTGGTAAAGATCTGTTGATAAAATTGATATTGCTTCTATCAACTTGATATTATTGGCTGTATTAAGCCAGCATTTGATTGCAATTTCAAGGCATTTCTAACATTGAAGTGAGCAGTAAGGCGTTCCATTATGGGACGTATGCCTATGAATGTCAGTTCGGCAAAAAGCCTTAGCATTAGCCCATTATTTTCTTAAAGCCCAAACATAAGATGTTAAGACATATAGGGAGAATACGTTTAACTTATCGCATTTAGGCGCAATCCATTGTTAAACTATACCATTGTATCTCCTTTTGGTAGAGAACGAGTAGAAAAATGATTGAAGTAATTAAGATATCTTCCGCCAAGGTGTCAGTTCTTTCACATTAATGAGATTTTATGAACTCATTTTTAAATCCTCTTTTTCTTCTGCCTTGCAAGCTAAGACACATCCATAAGAAATGCTCAAGAATTTCAACCTATTCTTCGCTATAGATTTCGTTATAGACTGCTGTTAATATTTAATAACATTCAAATCTAACTACGATGTTTAACAAATTCTGAACATACGCTGCTGATGATCATGCATACTATTTTGAAAAGCCTGGCTATTTTTTGCGCTTCTTGACTATTTTTGTTAACATATTTCTTTGCAGCCTTCCATGTTAACTGTGAAAGCGCTAAAATCATGTCGAGATAAAAAAAAACAAAATTCTGTTGTAACTTTTTGGCGATTGTCCATCCCTGTGTGCTTCAGACAAATTCCAAACACATATCTAAATCCCAAACTCAGTTTCCATTGCTTTGCTTTCTTGCAAAACAAGGTCCCTTTCAAAAACAACAAATGTTTTAAACTAATCTGAAATTTTTTATATTTAAAAAAAATTCAACAAATTTTATAGGGATTATTTTATAAATTTGTTTTCTTTTATTTAACTTTTTTAGCCCGGTTTTCTAGTACTTAAAATCATGTATGTCCAAACCTGGATAAGTTCCCGGTGTGATTTATGAAATTTCGCAATATGTGAATAAATTTGAAGAAAATTCTGAAACGCTACTCTTTAAAAAAATTTAATTTTTAATAAAAACAATGGATCATTCGAACCTTAAATTCGAAGAAATAACCACAAAGAGCAAACAATTTGCAGGTACAATTATTATTTATTTATATTAGTATTTATATAGAAAAGAACTATTTCAGCAAAGTAATAATCTTCAGAAAAGGTTTCATATAACTTTTAAACACTACTTAGAATGTTATAACTCGTAAAGTAGACAAATTTTACATTTGGAAATGGTATTGTGAACTCCTAAGGAATGATTTGAAAATTTTCGCTTGACCGCTTCGCGCTAATTATTACTATAACGACAAACATCACATTTTCCTCGTTCCCTCTAGGGAACTTGAAGGAGCATAATCCCGTAGGATAAATGTTCACAAAACCTGTTAAAGCTTGCATTATTATTGAGGACTGTTCGCGCTTATCTTCTTTATGATTTTCTGTTCCCAATGGAAGGCTCATTTTTCTCGTTCCGTATAGGTAGAAACCTTTATTAAGTTTCACGGTGATGAAATTTTATTAACCGCGTTCTTAATAATATTATTATTTTCGAAATATTGTAAAATCAAATCTTATATCGCAAGAGGAAATGCATTAGCCTTCAAATCTTTTACTCCTACCGAAATATTCAACATTTATCAAATATGACTTAATCACTTAACATCCCTACCAATAACATCCCTAAGAGCCATTTTGTAATAATAATTGGTCATTTCATGTACATAACATACGATGATTACTATGGATATACACACATTTTTTTATAACAAGAAAAAAGTTTTTTTTTTTTTATTTAAGTGAAATGAACAAGTTTAATTTATCTAACGATTCAATACAACATTTCAAAATTTGATTATATAGTTTATGATAAGAGATGCAATATCAATGAGATTACAAAAAAAAACAAATCATTGAGTTAAATGAGTAAACTTTCTACAGGTTTTACTTTTATTTTCAAATAAACATATCCTCTTGAGGGGAAATCGTTAGTATGACAATTGTAAGCTTTGCGACGAAAGCTATTAAGTATTTACCCAATACCGTTCACATTTCGAAAAATAGGATTTGATAATAAAAAACAATGAATGTTTCTGAATTAAATATAACAAACGTTAGCTTTTTAAGTTTCTTTCTTCGACATTGTTTAGGTACACGGAGAATTTATAAACGATTAGGTGTCTCAATCATAATTTATATACGTTTATCAATAGAGTTTGGTTTAGAGAGAGATATATAGAGAGAAAATATGTAACAGGTGTTTATTATATTAGTGTTTTCAAACGGATATAGAAATAATATTGCATTGTGTTAAGTTTCTAATAAATTTTATATATTATTAAGTCACTGTTCATGATTTATTAGGAAAAATAAGAAAACGAACTGAGTATTTACTTTCTATAACTAAGTTATTTAGATGGAAGTGTTCACAAAAACGTGTGTTACCCAGCAGAATTTTCGAAAAACGGCAACAATCGTATTATTTGCATATTGAAATATTACGAATGAAAATAACAACAATAAATAACATTCTATCGACAATATTAACTTGATAGGAAATATAATGGTTTAAAATATATACGTATTTCTACTGAATTTGTAATAGTTTGGTTAATTTCCTATTAATCTGTTACTATTAACCAGCTGCAAATCAATAACAGTAATTATCATTGTAAAGTAAATCAAATATTGTAATTAAATTCGTATCTTAATTTAAAAAACAAAAAGTCAACTTTATATTATAGTCGCAAGTTATGCGACGATAACGATTTCCTTTAACTTTCCGTTGCAACCCTAACACTTTTCAGCGCATGAAAGCAAAAACAATCAAGTTTCAAACCAGTAATTTCGAAACTACAAAGGCCAAAGAAGATTCCCTTTGTATTCAAAGAATACAAAGTGAGTTTATAACTATTCTTCGATTTATTGAAAAGGACTATTTAATGACGACTTTCCTACGCCTGTTTTTGAGAAACTTTTGCTAGGATTGCAGTTAATGACTACCAAAGTATTTGTCGCTGCAAGAACGGTAGATGGTTGTATCGGTGCTTTAGCCTGCGTTCGCGTGCACGAAAGTCTTGTACGCTAAACCAGAAATGGTAAATGCTGTTTATAAAATGTTAAGTATAGCAACCAAATTTGTCATATAGCTATCGCCGGATCCGGCAATATTTTCTTCTATATTTTCTTTGTGGTAATAATTTTTCTACAAACTGTTGCTTAAATAAGTCGATCGGCATGACATATTGCACTAAACATCAAATCAAATATCCTATAGACGTATCATTTTGCGATACTTTGATCATTTCTCTCTCCCAGGGGGTTGATTTTTAGGCCTTATGTATTTATTTTGAGTAATTATTTTGAGTAATAATAATTTAATAAAATCGGCCGTAAGGCTGAAAATTACAATACTGAATAAATAAATTAAATTAAATTAAATTAATTGTGGCCTGATAATTTTTTCGATCCACAGATTACTCAAAACCGGGCATACTTAAGAATGCATCGATAGCTTTTCGATATTTTCTTAAATGACGAAATGGCCTATTAACTAAGACGACATCGCTACAAGAATGGAGCTTCATTCTCCAATATATTAAAGTGGAGAATATTACGATAAGGTCTACACGCGATAACTTGGCTTATTAAGTATGACACCAGTAGAGAAATTGAGCTTCACAGTTGGACAATACTTTAAGGTGCATACACGACATTTGGCTTATTAACTAAAACATCGGCACAGAATTTCAGAATTCACAGCGCAAAATATTGTGAGGCGGTTTCGTTTCTTGTGCTCATTTTATCTCAACATTTCACAAAGTAAAAGTATTTTATAAAAATTTTCAAAATTTGAATGAACACCTTTCAATCTTTCCGTGACATATAGCGCAATCGATTAATGGGAGCCTGAAGTTGTTACACATTCACATATTCTCTTATGTCTTATGTAAATGCCTTGCATTACCACGGCACGTGTGAAATTCAGAAACTATGAGGAAAGTATAAAAGTATCAATCTTATCAGTCTAACTATCATACTATCCCCGATCGGTGAAGTTTCGAAAGTAAAATTAAATCAGACTGAAAACCAGAATACACCTCTTTAAATTAATTTGTTTTCTTTAGGACAGATTTCATGCATTCTATTAATGTTTGCGCCTTTTCTCTTTCCTCCTTTTAAAAGAATTATTTATAAACCACATGTCAAATGCTTCCTTAAGGTCCTGTCAATTGTCTCTACTTTCTTTGGTATTCGTCTTCAAGACTTGGGAAATTGTTTCTTACTGTAATTTATCTACAATAAAACCACACTTGTGAATTTGAAACGAAGCCAACCGGTGTTCAATTTTATTCGCTAAAATCTTTTTTACTTGAACAGCCCAAATATTTTTCGGGATCGTTAAAGCCTTAAAAAAGTTTTCTGAACTAAAAGTGTAGCGGAATTTACAAGCCTTTGCTTTATTTTGCTTCCACCTCACGTGAAGAACGAAATTATTGATAAAATTCAACAAATTGCCTCTTACGTCTAAGTATGGCAAATTTCTATAGCATCCAACAAAGTTAATTTGGGATGGAGAACCTTGAGCAGCCTATTTTAACCGGTTTATTCACCCAAAAGTGAGCAGACAGTAGTTTGTCTCAAATTTATCCGAACAATTAAAACAAATATAACATATATATGGAATAAAGACTGACAAAAATTCCATGTCTAGCGAAAAAACGAACCATTTGTTTCACTTCTCCGCTGGATAACACTTTCGATCTGTTTCGTAATATTCAAGGATTTTATGACATCATTATAAATTTATGCTATTCAATCTAATTCTTCACGATATCCTTGGTCATTCAACTTGTGTGCATGTTCAAATTCATCGGTTAATTTTACATCGGTTAATTTTTTTAAGTTTTGGTTATAAGTACGAAAATCAAAAGAAATAACACTTGTAACATTTATGGAATCTTTTAGTTATCGTCCTTATGCGTATTAGCGAATATGTTTTATGTATGTGTGAGTGTTTTTGTTTAAATGTTAATACGTGATAAATTCTTATATAAATACGAGATTAGAGACGACAGTGAGAGATGTATACGATTATACGATTTTTTACTTATGATGTTCACTGAAAATAGAAATTGTTTCAAGAGAAAAGACATGAAAGCATACGGTTAGTTAGTTTTAGGTCATCGGAGGCCATCTTCTCAAACACAAAGTGCAGAGTTTTTAAAAACGATGAGCCTTTTTTGGTGGGTTAGGGAAATATATCGAAATAAAACTTATGACAATTTCAAGTTTAAGAAAAAAAAGAAACCAAACAACAGTAGATTGATATGAGTGATAATGTTATGGAAATCAAATGATCTTTTTATAAAAGCCAACAATTGATTAAAAAATTCAAATAAAAATATAAAGAAATAACAGAAAAAATTTATTAGTACAATTAGTCAACAAAAAGAAAACAACAATAAGAATAATAACTACAACTAACTCGAACAACAAAAACGGAAATTTAACAAATTGTTAAAAATAATTTAGCAAATGTATTAAGCGGTGTGCATGCTTTACCACCGGTCCCAACGTACTGTAAAATTACCAACCTTATTGTCAAAATCGGCGAAATCAGCAAAACCCCCTGATCCTCCAGAGGAACCAAAGGCATCTGGCTGTGCTGGACGATTGGGAGCCTAAATGGTGTATATGAATATATAATTTTATTAAGAGTCTACGGACCATTTTTCGTTTTGTAGGTAGTGCTAACCTGCATAGGCCTGGGTGGAGCTGGTCTTGGTGGCGGCACCTTGGATTTTTTAGGCGGTAAAGCTGGACTAGGTGATTCTGGTCTAGGCGGAGGACCGGATTTATTGTTAGTGCTTAAAGTGTTTGTTTGTGATTGAGTGTTGGGGCTTAGTACTTGGCCCTGACCAGTAGGGGCGTGTAAAGCAGCAAATGGATCACTGTCAAAATTATCTTTGACAGGCTAAAATAATATTTGAGAAAAGCCAAAAGTGTTCTTAACAGTTCCACCCCTCCTTCCAATGTCCTCATCTAACTCACCTCTGTCTTATTAGCAAAAGCATCTCCACCAAAGGCATCACTACCAAATCCTGTATTGCTACCACCGCCAAATGCATCAAAACCGGCATCGAATCCGACATTGAAACTGTCATCGAAACCGCCTTTTGGCGCAGCGGCTGTTACCATCGCACTGCCGGCAAATGGATCGCTATCGAAACCATTTGTGGCAAAACCATTATTTTTATTTCCTGCGGTGGTGGTGGTGTCACTAAACGGATCATCTTTTGGTATTTCAATCTCTTTTTCCAATGTCTTGCGAGCATCATCAAAATCAGGTTCTATCTTCAGTTGATATTCCGATACTAGTTCAACATTTTCTGCTTCAATGGCAGCCCGGCACATCAGCAATGCATCAGTCATTTGTCGTTGGGTTTCCATCAGTTGAGTTACCATTGAACGGATCTGAAAAAAAAAAAATTAAAAGAACAAGTTGTTTGAGAAAATGTGCTTATAGAATATGCTCGGTTTTTAGTAAAAATATTATATTGCTCTTTCGCTTAATTGTCTGGTATATTTTTGGATCTTTCTCCAAAACTATTAATTCGGACCCGCCTCATATTTATAAGCCCACCCATAACTTTGCTTTATTTGTATAACGGTACACTTTTTGTTATGATGTTCTATCAAAATACTTGATTCAACGATATAACCGTGGCTACAAACTTTGGAATTTGTGCACATAACGGTACTTTTGTTTTTGCGATAATTCTGCTTTTAGCGTGTTTTACAATTATAATGCCAAGATCAATTAATGAGTTTTTAAAGGTGCAAGCGATAAAATTATTATTTTTGCGAAGAAGTGGTAAAATTCAGTAATAAAAAAGACATGCCGAGAGAAATTTGGCGCAAACTGGCTCCTGTCCACTCAAATTTTTTTACGAGATCCTGATTCCTATGGATCCCTTGTTGACAATTGGGCCGTTTGAAGGAAAAAAATTGCCAATAAACGGCTCTTTAGCCTATCAAAGAGCAATTGTATTCCATCAGGATAAACGTCTTAAAGTTCGGACCTGGCGCCATGTGATTACGATCTGTTCTTGCCGATGGCTAATAAGTTTGCTGGTGAAACATTTGCCTCAAGAGGAGCTGGTGAAAGTTGGATGTCCCAGTTTTTTCGCAATAAAGATGAGAGTTTCTATGAGGAAGGCATAATGAAATTACCTTCAAAAAGGCAACAGGTTTTCGAACAAAAGGAACTACATCGGATCGTACTAATTATGACAAATAAGGTATTCAATGCCATGTAATAATAACGAATTTCTTATCTTTTTTGAAATATGTATATATATTTTTTTACTTTTTGATAACAGTTTAAACGAACTACACAAAAAGCTATTAATTATTCAATGTGTACATCTTTGTTTGTAATAAAACCGTGAAAATAATTATCCTTATTGTAAAAATATTATCCAATCTGTGTTGAAAAACATTTTAAATCCATTTTCTTCGTTCAATGATTATTACGGACATAAATTTTAAACACTTTTATGGCAATTTCCAATATTTACAGCATCGTTGGTTTCAATTAGGTCACCACCGTCCAAAGAAAAATGATTGTACGGGCGCCAGACTTACCGGCACAGATTTGAGGGATGGCAGTGTCTAAGCATAATAATCAAAACGACTACTCACCGAACTAATTTGCAGCTGTGTATTCTGTAAATGATTGGTAAGCTTTTGCAATTCACGATTGTTATCATCGTACTCCTTCTGCAACGAAGTCTCTTCGTCCTTAAGTTTCTGTAACTCTGAACGTTTAGAATTCAATTCGCCCTCTTGTTCGTTTATAGTTTCTTCTTGCTTTTGACATTGATCTCGGATCTTATTGACCTAAAAGCAAGAAAATAAAAAAGGTGAATTAATTGTATTTTAATGGCCTATACGATATTTAACATATTGTGTGTGTGTGGGCATGTGTTATATATATATATATATATAGTATAAATTAAGCAAAGAAGGGACTCATGCATGTGTTTGTGTTTGTCACTTTTGGCATAAATAGAATAATTTATGGAATTACAACAACAAATGTTACAAATTACAGAAAAATATGTGAAATAATTTCAGAATAAATCCTAACGGTATAATTTTACACAACGTAAAAGAAGATTAGACGACAACAGCGAATGGATAATACGGCGTATAATTAAGTAAATGGATAATAAAACACAACATTAATTGGCTGATTGATTAACAAAACGAAAAAATACAAAAAGGATGAAGAGCAGAACCAACCTGAATTCTCTTTTCGGAAATTTCTAAATTTATGCTCGACAGGGATTTCTCATATTCATTACTCTTTTTAATCACGATTTGTTTAGTGATTAAATTAAACATTGAATTGTGACAGTGTAGATTTGCACATGTGAATTTCAAAAGTTTTTATTTTTCAATGTTTGAAAAATTTATCAGTCAATCACCAATTTTAAGTGGCGTTTCATTCAACACCACCAGTTTGGTTTTTGAATGGTGATTGGGGCAGTGATGATTAGGAGATGTAAACCAAAGTTAAAATTAAAAAGTAAACAAAATTAAGGGAAAATATAAAATAAATCAAGTCAAACAAATGAACTCATAAACAATTGAGTGATTTTATTCTTAATTTCTACTCACCTGGGCTTTGAGGTCATCTAAACGTTTCTGAGCTTCACCTCTTTGGTTCTCCAACTGTTTCAAAGTGGCCGACAATGTATCCAATTCGCTCTAAACGGAGTGCAAGAAAGCATATGTGTTAAATAAAAAATCATTGAGCCATATTAAATGAATATTTAAACATTTATTTCATACATACTTCAACTTTAATGTTAAACGTAAAAAGCATTCAATTAAAAAAATTGACTTAATACATATTTACAACTATGATATTTGTATTAATAGCAGCCTTATTTTAGATGAATACGTGGTTTGTCATCCTTTCTTGATAACCCCTGATAACTTAAGCTAGTTTTTACACGACTGAATTATCGTGTCCTATTTCTTCCACTAAATACTCTTATTCTCCTTTATATGTTATCCTTAATTTAACTAGCTTTTTTCTCCCGAAAGTATCAGTTCAATTTCTGTTATTGTTAAATCTCATTACTCCCAAATAAATCTCATGCATTTATTTATAACATTTTGAAGAAAATTATCTGTCTTCTTTTTTATTGAAAATGAAAATTCATTCGGACATTTAAATTGAATAAAATACAATTTATTTTACAGTTTATATTTGTTTTGTTTACCGCCTAGCTCTTGGGAATTCAGTTGCTGTGGAGTGTTTCTGGATAGTCATTCTTACAAGAACGTTGATACGTCGACTGTAGCGCATTAAAGATTCTGCAATATTTGTCGTTTTCACCACTTAAGTGATGCATCAATTATTCCTCTCATTCGAAAATGGGTCAAAAAGCGTGGAGAGACCGGTACAACACCGGGGAAGCCAAAATCCGGAAGGCCAAGGGCCATTCAGAACGGTAGAAAAGCGAAAAGTATAGATTATCATTATATCGCATTCTGCACAAAGGCCTAAAGTTAGTGAAAAGCTTTTCAACATTTACTGACATTTTTTTCAGGTGAAGTTCATTATCCTCTGGAGTGCAACAAGCACGAAACGCAAGCATCGGAAATCCCTTCATTTCCTTATAATGACCATATGGGCTGTGATGCCGTCGCGAGGAATTATCCCCATTACTTTTTAGAAAAATTAAAGGGGCGTACAGTTATGGTGCAGAGCGATATGTGGGGATATTAGACAAAATCTTCTAGCATAATAGAGCAACGGTACACATGTGCAATACGTTTCTGCCACAAGTCCATGAAATTGCAAATTGATCTCTAGCAGAGGTGATATAAATTGGCGTCTACACAGTCTTGATTTATCTCCTATAGACTTTTTCCAGTGAAGTTATCTCAGATCTAAAGTTTATGCCAATAAACCGACTTCTCTTTTGCATTTAAAAGTGATCATCATGAAGTCTACCTGCCGAGCAGTCATAATCACTAATATGAGTGCCGCGAACGCAAGGCTCTCGGTTTGGACGATACGGTTTATTTTATTTTTTATTTTTCTGATAAACCGCGTATTTCTTTTTAACTGATCTACATAATATACTCGTACATTTTCCTTTGAGGCGCTCTCTCCACCATTGCTACTATATTTATTGTAATATGTTATTGTCAAAAATGCCCAATAATCATTTCCTAACCTAAACCGCATACATGCTTACCTGTAAACTCCTTACTTCGCCATTCTTTATGCGAATATCAGCCTCCTTTTGAGCAATTTCTGTTTCTAGAGCTCGCCGTTCTTTAGCCAACTCCTCTATTTCTTTAGATATCATTTCCAATTCAGGATTGGTATAAGTTGGTTTTTGCTCCTTGTGTTTGTGAAAAATTATGAATATAGTTGAAAATTAACGCTGTTATAGATCATAATCAAAATCTTAAAATGTATACCTGTGGTTGTATATCAACGCCCGATACTATGCCACGCATTGAAGGCGGCACCATATTGGCAGTCAATACTTGGGGAGGATCTATACCTCTCTGTTTGCGTTCCACCATCCACATGGCTAAAGCAAATTGTTCCAAGGTTAATTTTCCTGATTGATTGGTATCGCAAAGAGCCCTAAAATAGTACAAATAAAATGTATTTTAGAAGTATGTTTTCCATACCTCTGAGGTTATGCATAATGCAGTTGTTGGAAAACATTTCGCCACATAGAAGATGTGTTGCAGATGCAAATTTGTTGTTTTGTTTATAATATAACTTATTGTTACTCTTACAGCTACCATTAATATTTAAAATTGCGCACTTACCAAATATGAGCTAGCATCTTTTGCGGTACCCCAGATTGTAAGAAGACATTTTTCACCTCAAGTCCATTAACCAAACCATCTTTATCACGATCCGCTTCCCTAAACATTATCTCAAAAGTTTTCATCTCTTCGGAACTAACAACCCAATCAGCATTGGCAGTTACCGATGGTGGTGCACCAATTGGTATAAGAGGGTCTGTCGATATTAAAGGGCCTACAGTAGCTGGACCGCCCACAGGTGGAACACGTATCGCTGGTGGTGGTATTGGAATAGCTGGCGGTGGAGCAATATCTTTTGGAAAGTTAGCAACGAAACCACCATCGCCAAAGCCGTCGCCCGATGGAGCTCGGGGCATTGGAGCACTAGGTATTACGGGCGGTGCCGGTTTCGGTGGTGGAGCTCCTGCACCTATTGGCTTGCGCAGTTCCGGTGGCAAAATATCTGGTACCGTACGTTTCTCCAAAGTCTTATAAACTAAGTGCATGGCAACAATGAATTCATGTTTATCCAAATTTCCATCTTTATCCTGGTCGGCCAAGTCCCAAATTTTACCCAACGTGCTCATGGGCAATTTTGACTCCAATAGAACGCCTCTGACTTTGTCACCAGGTAACATGCCGCCAGTAGGTTTTAGCGAATCGAAAAGTTGCTCATATTTCAGCCGATCAATAACGCCTATGGTCCAGTCGCCTGTAGGCATACCTCCGGCTGCGACATTTGGTGCTGCTGGTACGCGCGGTGGCATGATCTTTGGCAGATCACCCTAACCAGAAAAAAATGAATATAAACGTTTAAACACAATGTATTAGTCCACAATGAATTGGATTTTTAAAAATGTTTAGCACAATGCGACGACAGTCCTTTTATGGACTGAAATATGCCAATCGGATATGCAATAAGCGGTAAGGATAACTATTGTTAGTATAACAAATACAATTGAATATTTTTGAATAACTTGAACACTTGAAGAATTAATACAGTTTATTGATAATTTCAAAATTGTTGACATTGTTAATCGAATAAATTTGTTACACTTTTTTTCTTTTCATTTATGTTTTAAAATGTTTTAATACTAATTGTTAAGGAAGACTTATTCAATTGACTGATTTGTGCAATTACGAAAGCTTCCCACGTAGGTCTGTTTCTATAAACCGAATTTAATTAAACCAATTTTTGCACGAAAAATTTGGAAAATTCGAAATAAACTTTAGTGTTGTGGAAAAGTAAAGGAATCAAATTTTACTTTCAACTTTTAGATGTTTTTACATCGCCAGACTTGTAAAATATATTATAGTTTTTTTGTGAAGAAAAATTAAAGCCTATTGCATAAATTTTTGGTGAGCCAATCAGTCAGCATTCCAAAACAAAAGCTATTCCTTTTTTTCTAATCATGATTTAAACATGAGTTTATCTTATCGTGGCACACTTATTGAAGTCGTCCATAGTGTACATTGTTTAGGAGTAGTTTTAGATGACAAACTAAGTTAACTATCACGCGGATAATAAAGCCCGGCATTTAAATTATTCACTTCAAAGTTTTTATAACATTATTGGTTCCATCACGCCTAGTATTCTATATTGTCCAGATGGCGTCTAATAGAGTTATGAGATATTTGTATTCACTGAGCTGTAGTTTTACAAATTATATCGATTTGAGGCCTTTGTTATTTTATAAAGTTGTTCGACTTTGCAATCCTCAATTTCTTTTCAATACTTCTTATTCTTAAAATAACCACACTCATGGGTCGTGCTTTTGTAGTAAGAGTAGCACGAATTTAAATATATTAAATTATGCCTTGATTCTTACAAAAGGCACATTCTGCAACACTTTCAGACTTTCCAGTAAAATTTTGTCTTCAATTAAACTGTAAGCAGCCGTTATTACAAACCGATTGTCTTATATTATATCTAGATTACAAATAATAATAATAATAATACATTAATAATCATGCCATATTTAAAATCGTATTATATTTTTATAAATTTAATATTAAATTTTTATTACGTCTTTTTTAACTTATATTATTGAGCAGATTAAATCTAACACGAGTATATGAATTGTTGCATATTGTAATCAACATGTAATTGGCCGAAAAGGTTTAAATTCCAAGCTAAATAAATAAATAAAACACCATGAAGAAATGTTGAAAAAACATATATAATGGGTCCATTATTTTTGAAAACTCTCGGTATTGAGCGAAATCTTTCATAACTCTAATAAAACCCCGTTAACAATGATTCCGTTCACTGATGATTCGTTAGACTACCATTTTGAAAGTTTTATGGAAACAGGCTGATAACAGGCTTAATTTGTACAATGGTGCTTGTTTATAAAACTTGCGTTAATTTTTTTCATATTTATATAAAACTGTTTCTGTGCGAAAGAAAATGTTGGCAAACAATCTCTAATATTTTGAAGTTGTGTTATTCACATTCTAAGTGTGTTGATGTAGTGATAATGATTATAACATCTAAATATTAAATAAATCGATACAACCAAAACCATACAGACAGACCCTGAATCACTCTCTTCGATTTAGTCATATCAGTATGTTTAACTGGACGTCTATACTCTACAAGCTTTTGTAAGCAGTGTGTACATAAAAGTTTTACAGATAATTTTACTGATAGTAATTTCAATTCCGCATTATCCAATGCCATCCATACTCATGCTGATACGATATGTATTTCCCATATAACAGCGATTAAAAGATATCGATTTATAGAGAATAAAAAATTATACAGAAAAAGCTAAAATATCAGAGCAATGTTTTTTCTTTATCATTACTCACAATAACTTCTAACTGTGTGTGGACAACATAATGAATCAATGCCATAATCGTTGTTTCGAGTTAAAGAAAGAAGTGAAGCCGAGAAGAGGTGAAGTAAAGAAAGATGAAAGAAGAAATAATGCTTTCAAAAATATTTATCATAAATGATACACATATGAAAAATAAGTTAAATTAAAAACCAAACGCTGCAATGGAACTCACTGACAAAAAAGACCACCTCAATTAAGAAAACGAAGAATAAAACTTATTAAGATATCGATCAAAAATATTTTCCACCGACACTCATTTAATATTATGACATATTTCGAGATGCTATCAACTATTATTATCTTTGCAATATTATCTTTGTTTTGTAATCTTAATAATAGAAATTAAATTTCTTTTTTATTTTTTTTTTAACGAAAAAGTGGGTGAAGTTCATTAATTGTCGATAAATCTGACTCTTTCCGCCGTCGATTTAATTCTAGTATTTAATATTTCTTTTAATGACATAAAACTGTACGTTTTGTTTAATTCGCATAAATCTAAGCTATAACAAAGAGAAATCCATTATTTTTTCGATAAATGGCCGAGTAATCTGTATTTCGTATTGTATAAGTGCGTTCGGGTTACATCAGAAAGGATTTCCTACTGAAAAAAACACTAAAACAGTTTTGTGGTTGTTTGACTCAGTATTGTTTAAGCACGCGTTAAAAATTGATACAAAAAAAAAATAAGCTACATTTAACAAGCTAGGCGGCTGAAAATATGAATAGTGTTTATGTTCCTGATACTCTTAAGTGCAATCTTCTTTTCGTCAATTCCGTTCCGGTAAATTAGATGTCAAAGATGCACCATGATCTTGGAGATCAATTGTTAAAAATTTGAACAGAATAATGGAAATTGTCAAGTCCGACCGTCATGTAGGCGATGTTCCAACTGCCCAGGCGCTATGCATTGCACAAAAAAACCATTTGAGCCATTTGAAAAAGGCTGGTGATTCAGCGCAATCTTTTCCCAAACCAGAATTGACGCTCAGAAAAGTTTTACTGCGAGTTAGGAGAAATTGGCAAGCAATCAGCCTCAATGGGATGCTCCCAAAGGACTGAACCCTTAATTCGGACCTGTACTGTCGACAATTGGACCATCAGAAGAAATCCATCACTCAGAAGTGGTCAGCTTCAGCCAATAGGAGAGGAATTTATAGCGGTAGCGACTCGTCAAAAGCCCCAAGAGCTTGATTCGAAGGTTGTTATGTATCCACTTTATAGTCTGGATCTGGCATCAAGTAATTGCTATATTCTCCTGCCTAAGGAAACCGATTTTACTGGTGAAAAATTCGCATCAGGGAAAGCTTGTGAAAACCGATTGTCTTAGTTTTTGCAAATATGGGCGACTGTTTCTATAAGAGGTGCATATTGAAATTACCGGCAAAGTGGCAAAAAGTTATCGAACAAATTGTTAATCCCTTAGGACAAAATAAATTATCGGCTCCGATTATTCACTTTTGAAGATGGATATTAAAAAAGTTGGACGCTATACCAGTTTTGATTATTTCCTAATATGAATTAGGACAGTCGTTGAAATATTGCTATTACTTTTAAAGCCATTAAAAATTTTACGCGTAGTCAAGAGATATCGCGTTTAACGGCAGATTCCATTATGGTTGTCGTAGTTTTTTGCAATATTCAACAAAATATTTGTAATCTGTGCAATTAATTTAAGAACAATTTTTCCGAAAACTGTCTAATTGTATTCCAATATGCATAATTTGCGCCACTATAAGTGGCATTCAATTTCCTATAAGAATTTTGTTATAAGAGAATTCACTACGATATATTTAACAGCATCACCAAGTTTAGCTTCCTCGTCATCACTCATACATCAAAGAAGTTATAGTCTATTATTTACACTGATAAAAGAACTTTCCAATATATTCATCTTTCATTTCGGGACTGTCTCCACTTTTCTTATTCATCATCCTTGCAGATTCCTTTTACGGTGATTGTGTAATATTTTTTCAGTCATACAGTAGTGAAACTTACCACTTTTGGTGGCTTTTCCGTGTCCATGTAAATGTTATTCATTTTGTACACTTGACCTGCCTGGGCCAGTGACACCAACTTTAAGGCCACAAAGAAACCGGGCTTATCCAAGAAACCCTTGCCATTGGGATCTGACAAATCCCACACTCGGCTCAGCACCATATCGCTGAGTCCAGATTTTTTCAGAAATTTCGCAGCGGCCATAGCCTCGATGGTCCCGGTTCCTTTGGGATCCATCTGAAAATAATTACATACACTGTAGTGCTGCAAACTTACAAAGCAAAATTGTATGTGCACAGCAACCGGAACTGATATCTTGGTCATTTTCCTTACCTGTTTGTAGTACGCCTCATATATCGCGGTATGTTTACCGCATAATTTCACAAAATCGATGTTCATAATTCTGTCGATAGAATCCTCCTCCTTTTTTCTTGGTTATCCTTAGCACAACTTGGAATTTCCACTCGCACTACGTTTGCTCTAAAACATCCAATCGTGTATTTCGTCTGGATTCGTGGTGGAGCAAAGAAAAAATGTATTTTATGTGTTATCACAAAATCGATAAACTCGGTTGGAAAAAAAATTCTGACAGTTGAATCGATTTTTTTTCTTTTACCCTAACAAAACGAAAATGTTGGGTGAGGAAGAGTCCAAACAGCAACAACAAGAAAACACTGTCAAGTGTCAAAGTGGTGAATTTCCAGCAACAGAAAACTTATTTTGCACTGACGAAAATTTACTGCGATTACAAAGACGGCGACGACACCCTTAATTCACTTTATTTGATCCTGTTAATAAGAAAAACATTTGCATCGCCTTTATTTTATAACCACCGTCATCATTTACATGCACTTCACAAATTAATTCCTATTTTCTACAATATTTTTTGTTTTTTATCAACAAATTTTGGCTTTTCTGTTCAACAATTCTTTAGCACGGCCTCTCCTCTCATTAGAGTTTCAAGTCACTGAGCTTAAATTTGACAATTGGTCGCCGGCAGTATGTTATACATATAATGTGCCGTCGCCGGTACGGGCGCCGTAATCTTGCACAACTTTTATTTTTTTCACCAATTGGATTTCTACCCAAAATCCATTATTTATTTTAATCAATGTTTATATTGGTCGATAATTTGGTACAATAAAATTACTTTTGAGGTGAAAAGAATTTGAAATTTTAACAAATAAATACATAGATCGTGTATTTTAGCAAATGTTAGCATTTCTGTTATTCCCAAACACAACAAATTTGCAAATAATTACATCTTATTTAAACTGCTGCGAAAGCAGCCGAAAGTGCGAATTAAAAATAGCATTGTTCACCGTAGTGCCAATTGTCATGTGATCAGGTTTCGTTAACTGCTGATGATTGTTCGTGTGCAATTACGCCGATTGCATTCTATCTGAAAACACTTGTGTGAATTGACTTCTAAATTTCATAACAACAACAATTAATTTGGACCCTGGACAAACTAAAATGTGTTTGTAAAGAAATGACCCATCAAATAGATTTAACCCTATTGTTATCCACCAATAGGATTGTTTAAATTGTCATACTAAGCATTTGGCAATTTCTTAAGTCGCATTATTTGCGGGTATCGACTACTTTTTTACGACTGCTAAAACTCATAAGTTGTATGTTTCACAAGCACTACAATCACTTATTGAGTGGTAAACACACTCTAATAAAAAAATCCTATTATTTAGTCACTGAATCCACGAGAACTATATTATAGATACGGCTGAATTTATTTTATTCATTTTCTTCATTAAATATTAGTCAGGAACAATCTGCTATCAAAATTTGGCTTATTTTCATTTATGACTTTTGGAACTCATTATCTTGCTTTTTTGTTTGTTTAAATGTCTATACTATTGATGCTCAGAATTTGCTGTTCTTCTGAGCATGGTGATTTGGACAGTGTTTTGTATGTATGTATGTATTTTCAAATTCCCTAAATGTGCATGCATGAACGGCTAAGATTCATTCGGCTTATTGGAAAGTTTTTCGTTGGAATCTCCTATATGAGAACAAACTATAAAATAAAATAAAATGCCTTTTTAAAATACCATCGCAGTTACCAGATCTTGCCACTGACGCCAAGAACATGTCACAGCATTCATCTTTCGTATACGATTCATCTCCCCCCTTTGAGACAATTCAAAAGTAGGAGTACATAAAAAGATAAACAAAAAAAGAGGCTCGCGAAATTTCAAGCGTATATAAACAAAAAATCTTGTGGTCAGTGGCAGAAAAATTGCATTTAGCTCTCTTAGACGGGCGGAAAACTGCTACAAAATTAAGCTTTCACCGGCAACGAAACTAACGAGTCGCAAAAAATCAAAAATGAAATTGGAACCGAACGTCAATGGGAGCCCTTTGGTAACGCCACTTAAGATTTCCTCAACTGTGGTGGGCCAACAAAAACTCTCAAAGGTGGAGCCAGCCATACCAATACAAACGAAAACGGAAGACAATGAGGATGATTTCGACCATTTCGCCGAAACGGAGCCGGATGAAGATCTAGATGGGAGCTGTGACAAGGAAGCCAATGGCAGTGAATCTTGTGTGGAAACGAATGCGAGTGTAAAGACGGATCCGATTGAACATGAGACGGGCGAAACGGAAACGGAGGAAATGTCGGTATTGGGTAAAAAGAAGTCGGTGCGAAAGAAACGTTCACTAAATTGGGAGGAAGCGGAAAGGGTATGTTGTTGTTGCTGTTTTTTTTTTTTTTTTTGTTGTGTGTTAAATTGCAAGCACTAAAAGCATTGTTTTCGGAGTAATACCCATAACAAAACCATTGAAGTTAGCATCGTTTTTCACCGTAATGAAATCTTTTTGACAGTCTTGAGATATAAATTTGATAATGACGGGAGATGAAATATGCACATTCAGAAAGTTATGTATTTTATTTTACTTAATTTATTTGGCTTGTAGTTTAAAGCCTTCCGCTGTATTTTTTTGGAAGATCTGGTGAACTCTCTTGCTAATATTTGTCGATGCGTGCCGCATAGTCCTTAACTCCAGTCCTTGACAAAACACATTCTTTTGCTGCTACGCTCCAGAATTATTCTTGTGTTTCAACATTTCTCATTGAAATTTAAAACAGTGTAGAAGTTTCTGTCAGGTTGATTCACTTACAAATACTCTCCTCCTATGTCCCTTTAGCCCAAATTTAACGGAGTTATTCAGTAGTTTACACACAAAAAGCAGCTATACGAAATAGTTGGTCTGAATTTCGTATACTTTCAGTTATGGTTAAATTGCTGAGATTTACACTACTGCAATGCAGTTCTGGATCGAAAAAAATATATGGTCGGAAGATTTAGTCATATCAAACGAAATATTTACGAAGGCGGTCCCAAAAACAGCCGACCTAACAAAGAAGTCACAAAAAAGTTGGGAAAATTTTCTTTATTTTTCAGCATAATCTACTTCTGGCTCAATACACTACACTCCAGCAATATTCAATAGCTTCTATACTCTGTTTATAGTAAGAACTGTAAGTCTCTTTAAAATAGTCATTAGCATCATTGTTGACTAATCTTTTATCAATGAACCATTTTCATTTCATTTAATTTATTGAACAGTCTTGTAATTTAAAGCTTTTTGGTCAATATTAAGTCAATTACGAAATGCATAAATTAATGGAATTAAAAAAACAGAAGCAGAATATAACTTAGAATAAAACATCAAATTAGCTAGTAACTTAATTTACAACACTCAAAGTAAAGTGCACTAAAAATAGGCGAAATGGAGGGGAATAAAAATAATGAGAAATTAAATATTGAATGATATAGGTCAGTCCAAATTGCAAAAGTTTTTTTTTAATTAAGTTAACCATTTTACAGTTCCAAACTGTTAAGTAAATCATAATATTCATAAATTAAAATAAATACTACTACTATATATCCCTACTACTACTCCTATACCTCCCGAAATACGCCATGACCTTGCTGGAACCGTATTCGCCTTCTTTGGACACGATTCCCCCATTTCTATCCACTGCCTTGACTGTTCCTTTGTCTCAGGTGCGATGTGGTGAACGTATGTCTCATCCATGGTTGTAAATCAATGCAAAAATCTGCTTTATTGCGGTGAAACATGGCTAAACAATCTACTGAATCATCTTCACGACGCTGTTTTTGCTCTATTGAAAGCAAGCCCAGCACCCATCTAGCGCGCAGCTTTCTCATCTTCAAAGCTTCGGTCAATATACGACGTATAGCACTTTTTGAAATGGCTATCATTTCAGCTAGCTCACGCACCTTCAGCAGACGATCATCCAATACCCATTTGTGGATTTTCTTAACTGTGTCTGGTGTGGACACCTCAATTGGTCGACCACTCGTTTAAACTCTGCTACTCAATATTTTAATATTTTATTATTTATTTGTCATAAACAAAGGAGCAGACTCCCCCAGAGCAGAATCTAGCTCGGCTTTAATATTTGTTGGACTGAGACCTTTCAAATGGAAATATTGAATTACATAACGGTGACCAATTTTGTCCATGTTTACAAATTCGCTGACATCATTTACTTTTGCGTTTTATAAATTAGTATTCTCAATTGAATCGTTCCTTTTTTTCGGAACTAGTCGCGTACAGTAGCCAATTGTGTAAAATGGTACAAATTGATTCGTGAGACGCAAGAAATTGGGCCGGTATGTCTCTAAAACTTAAATGATTACTTTCCGTCATCATTTTCTCCACTTTATTAATGTTAATTTCAGTTGAAAACGGTGATGGCCGATCGGAGAAAGGCATATTTTTAAATGTACTGTATCACTGTCTTGATCTTTTTGTTTTTGGGAAAGTCAATCCACTGTTGGCCTTGTGCAGCATTCTCAACGAAATCTAACAATTTCACGTAATTTGTATAGGAAATGCCTGAAAGGATTAGTGGGTATAAAATAATGTTGAGCGATATAATTTGAATAAATGTAATAAATTTAAATTTATTTTACACGCATTACAAGGATTGGGTTAAAACTTTTACTACGGAAAAATATTTGAAGATATTTGGAGAAGAAAGAATACTTATTTATTTTTTTATTTATATATTTGACCTGGTATTTAAAGTATTCCGGCCAATTATAAGTAAATTACAATATGTAACAATTCATCTAATAGGTTTGATCTGCTCAATAATATATGTTATGATTATATGTGCGATACGCAATCTATTCCCCTTATTTCTCATTTTTAAATGTTATCCTGGCAATGACGCCTATGACACTTGTCGTAAATCTAAAATGTAAAGCTAGGTCGTCATATTCGTGATATTGCACCGTCGGCATCGATCAGTCTCCGCTTGGAAATACAACAGTTTGGCGACGAGGATGAAACAAATGCAAAAACAAGATGGATACCACCCAATTTGCAGCATTTATGAAGATGCAAGAGTCATTGATCGCACAATTATCAAAGTTGACTGTTGGTGTGACTTCCTCAGGTACAATGCAAGGAAGCAGCGATATGAGCAACATCAACATCAATACAGCACTGGTGCCCAACTTCGAAAGTTTCGATCCGGCCAAGGAGACATACCGCAATTACATACAGAGGTTCACAAATTACGTAACCATGAAGGGTATTGAAAATAATAAAGGGTACTGTACAAAGTTACTCTTAAATTCAATTGGCGCGAAGCATTTCAACATGGTGACAGCTTTGGCGACACCAAAGCCAGCGACGGAGCTGCAGTACGACATTTTGTTGAAGCTGTTGGGAAATCATTTGGAACCGAAAAAGAATGTGCTGGTTGCACAACACAAATTTTTATCGAAATATCAGGGTGAAGCGCAGTCTGTGGCAGATTTTGTAGTTGTACTTCGCGCTGATATCAACGACTGTGAGTTTGTTGCAACATGCAATTGCAAAAGTTCAATCGCCGATGTGTTTCTCAGGGCGCAATTCATTCGAGGCATTCATGATAATAGCATTCGTGAGCAACTCCTTCAGTCAGGTACTTCTACTTTCGAAGAAATTGTCACAAAGGCGTTGGCATTAGAGGTTGCAAAGGTAGGCGCTAGGGAATTGTCCCAAGCTGCGACAAGTTCAAACGCAATAATTAACAAGATTTCTGGCGGGAAAAGGAGATCAAATCGTGTCAAAAATCATCAAGTACGAATTAAACGGGAAGTTAATTATGAGCAACTTGGTATCGCAGGGTTATGTTTACGTTGTGGAAAAAGTAATCATTTTGCTAAGGAATGTCGCTCTAGTTCGAAACTAAAATGCAATTTGTGTGGAAAGCAAGGGCATGTAGCAAAGGTCTGCATTGCTTCTCTTTTGGCGGATGGTCCTAATGCCGGACATAGAGGTAAACCCAATACGCGGGGAAACTCAACAAATCAGGCGCGGCGTGACGATTCCGAATATGGAATTTACAAAGTTGTCGATGTTTACCGCAATGATTATTCAAATTGAAATTCTGAACGCTATTATGCAAACATTTCAATTGAAGGAAAAATTGTTAAATTTGAAGTGGATTTCGGATCTGGATATACATTTTTACCTAGAAGTATATTTGAAGAATTGAAACGGCCGAATAAGTTAACAGCTACAAACATTGTTTTCCGTTTTTATACGCAAGACACTTTTATTCCAGATGGAAAAGTTCGGGTTCATATAAAATTTAATAAGATTTCAGTCTACGATGATCTCTACGTTGTTCCAGACGGTTGTACACCTCTAGTAGGCCGAACCTGGATACGTCGCCTGTGCATTAACCTCAATGAATTGGACGATTTCAATAAGGCCGTGGTTAATTCTATTGAGGATTCAAGCCAGATTGGAGACTTATTGACGGAATTTTCTAGCGTTTTTCAACAGAAAATCGGATGTATCCCCAACTACCAAATTTCTTTGAAGTTGCGAGAAAATACAACGCCTATATATACCAAAGAGCGACAAATTCCCTACGCCTTAACTGAATGCGTTGAAAAAGAGCTTGAAGACCTGGAAAAGGCGCGAATAATCACCAAGGTTGCCAACAGTGACTG
>JAHXMU010000106.1:858482-871190 GCA_019455685.1 Philornis downsi | reverse complement strand
CTCTAACCGCTCCAATACGTCAATTATTGCGGAAAGCTTCAATTTTTAAATGGACGGCCAAATGTCAAGAATCCTTCAATGCGCTGAAAAAGGAAATAGGCAGTGATCGCGTGCTCATGCCTTATAATCCAGCTTTGAAGTTGCAGCTTGCTTGCGATGCTAGTCCCACAGGGATAGCAGGTGTCTTGTCGCATATTATTGAAGATGAAGAGAGACCTATTGCGTTCGCCTCAAGGTCTTTAACTCCGGCAGAGCAAAATTATTCGCAACTTGATCGGGAGGCTTTAGCAATTGTGTATGCTGTTCAACATTTCCATGAATATATATATGGTCGAATTTTCACATTAGTTACGGATAATCAGCCATTATCCAGAATTTTCCATCAACATTCAAAATTACCTCAGATGACTTCTTCAAGACTACAGAGATATGCAGCATTTTTAACCGGATACAACTATGAAGTTGTCACGAAGAAAGGCGATGAAAATGTCAATGCGGATTGCCTGTCCAGAGCTCCTTTAAACTCAGGCAAGAACAGTCAAAACTTCATAGATATAGAAGCACACTCTATTTGCGATTCAACATTGTTACAAATCAATTCGACAAATTTAACTTTTGATACGATTCGAGAAGCAACAAAAAATGATGCGGAACTTAGAAAACTTTTAGACGATTTGCGTAATACAATAGTAGCCGACTCAGAATACACTATAGATGGCGATATTGTGTTCAAGGGACAAAGAGTTGTGGTACCAACCTTACTTCAACAATCCGTATTAGATGAACTACACTACACACATATAGGAATAACCAAGATGAAGCAGTTGGCGAGACGATACGTATACTGGTCTTCAATAGATAAAGATATCGAAAAGTTCGTGCGTTCGTGTGCAGCGTGTGCCTCCGTGAAGAAAAGTCCTGCAAAGGCAGTTTTGCATCCTTGGGATGAACCACAACAAAACTGGCAACGTATTCACATCGACTACGCGGGACCTTATCAAGGACACCAATTTCTGGTAGTCGTAGATTCTAAATCAAAATGGGCGGAAGTGGGCGTGTGCTCTTCTGCTCCAACGTCATTTTCAACAATCGAAATTTTAAGTAATATCTTCGCGAGAAATGGATACCCTGACGTTTTGGTATCTGATAACGCTACAATTTTCAAAAGTGAAGAATTTGCAACTTTTTATCGCAATTCGGGAATTTTCCAAAAGTTTATTGTTCCCGGACATCCAGAAACAAACGGCTTAGCCGAAAGAAACATTCAAACACTGAAACAACGACTAGCTGCCATGTCAGATGATCCGTCTCCAATGCCTAAGAAAATAAGAGAAATTCTTTTCAGATATAGAGCAACACCGCTTCGAAGTGGGAAATCACCGTCAGAACAATACTTGGGAAGGCAGATCAGGATCAAACTTGATGCCTTAAAGCCTTCGAAACTTTGTGGAACTCTAATCCCAAAAATATCTGTCAGACAACTAAGTGAGGGAGACAGAGTTCAGGACAGATATTACACTGCAAATAAGGCTACGTGGAAATTTGGTATAATCATCAAGAAACTAGGTCGTCTTCATTACCTGGTCAAACTCGATAACGGCTTCGTTTTTAAACGCCACATAAATCAACTTCTTTCAACTAAAGTACAACACAATCTTCTGATGATAGCCAACCGCACGATGACATTGCAGGAAACAGTCAAGCAGCTGATCCGCCACTCTTTCAGCAACCCCTTGTAATACCATACCTTCCAAGAAATGTACCTATTAACGACTCTTCGCAGCCCTGTATATCCGAAACAACGGAACCACCATCAACAAACGGAAATGTTGAGCCGCCTACCCCAAGCCAAAGCACTGAAGTTGAAGCAACACCGAACTGCCGTGCATCTGGGCGACAACGGAGACCACCACGTTATCATAGCGATTATATTCGCCACTGAAATTAAAATATGTATTCAATTCATATGTTTCTTTTACGTGAGGGAGAACTCTTATGACTATATGTGCGATACGCAATCTATTCCCCTTATTTCTCATTTTTAAATGTTATCCTGGCAATGACGCCTATGACACTTGTCGTAAATCTAAAATGTAAAGCTAGGTCGTCATATTCGTGATATTGCACCGTCGGCATCGATGAGTCTCCGCTTGGAAATACAACAATATAAATTTAAAAAAACGCGTAATAAAAATTAAACATAAAATTTATAAAAATATAGTATGATTTAAAAAAAAAAAAAAAAAATTGAAGATGAAAAAAAGTTGTGCGCTCTCAAGTCCAAACATATGCTATAACGTTATTAGGATAGGATTCTGTTCATTACCTAAAATGTATCCCTAGAAAATTATTGTTTTCGATTTTTTTTTTTTTTTTTTTGAAAAATTTATAAAAGTTCAATATTTTTTCGCTATTAAGACACATACAATTTTTATAACATTAATATCGCAAAGTTTTATAATGTAATTGCTATCGAAATATGGAGAAGATATGTTGTAATTTTGTAGTTTAATCAAATCGGCCTTATTGCAATCCTAAAAAAATAAATTAAATTAAAAAAGCAACATTTATGCCAACGATTGAAATGGCTCAAGGAGAAAATATTTGCAATTTTCCTCTTTTTCTCCTATACCGATTTTTGTCTCTATGAATATCCTACAAAATAGATACTCGAATTTCGTACATGAAAATTTCCGGTATCAAAGGGCTACTGGGTCATACAATGCCCCATTATTTAGGCCGGGAGCTTGCCTGCTTAAGGGGAGAGATGAGTACAGTAATGTCGGTCGATTTATAAGAATTTTAGTTTAAAAAAGAAAATTTAGTGATATAATTGATATTTATGTGTCGGTATAGACTAAAAGCAAAGGGGGTGTGCCACGTCCAGGTTTGTTTAAGGATTGGGAGTTTGTAACTTAGAAAATTTGGATTTGGGGGGATATTTTGTTTTTTAATTTCTTATCTTTTTAATGCCCTATCCACCGTAAAGTAAATTTGTGTCAGAAAATTGCAGTGCAGCGATTTAGTGTGCTCAGTTCTACACGAGTCTGAAAGAAGCAGAGGTACAAATTGTTTCCGAGTCAACAGTAATGTTACTCAACGGATCATACAGCAATTGGACGAATATTTGATGAATCGAGTATATTCATTCTAAATAATAGGAGAGAAAGTAATTGTCATTCGACCCATAATTTTTGTGGAGGTACAAGAACGGACATTATTAGTTCGTCCAATTATAATATTGCACTAGAAGGCAGAATAAAACTACAATGCTCAAAAAAATAATTTAGGATTTAAGGTTATTTGCGAAGAACGAATGTGGTAAATTGACCCAATATCAAAAACTATATTGGTCGGTACCAAATATTACACTTTGTCAAAATGTACATACGTAAATCCAATGCACCAATTCCAAATTAATTTTTCAACTAAAGTTCTTTAATTTGCATCTTCATATTTGTTTGTAATATAAGCGTACATTTTTCCTTGTAATTGATGATAACAAAATGACTTTTCACAAAAATAATTTTTTTTTGACAGTCTAAAACCTTCTTCATTAATGATTGAGAAGGTTACAGTAATATTTCGCAATTTTCGTGCATGACTTTTGTTAAATATGATACCAGCCGTGTTAACTTCAGCTTTTGTGATCAGCTGTTGAAGACGCCGTTTCACTGAAGACTTCGTATCAGTTAGTATTATCCATATGTTTAGCAGGAATGTTAAGAGACCATGGCCTCCTACAGTTTTTGCCAGGTCAAACTGTCAAAGAAAGTTTTATAATCGGGGGAAACCTGGTGGTACATGCCACCTACTTTCCTGCGCCTTCCCCAGGATTTGTCGGAGTGTGGATTGCTTTGATAAGGTCAAATAGAGTAGGTTTTAATCTTTTATATCTCACACATGCCAGGACCTCTTCAGCGCTTGGTGGAAGACTGGCACCGTGACAATTGATGGGTAAAGTAGATTTTAGAAATGCTATTTAAAAATTTAAATCTAAAAACGTATGTCATGTTGATTATTTTTGGTAGGATTATTCTCTTCATGATTTTGTTCAGATTTCCTTCGTTAAATCATTTTAGCGTTTGTAGAATTTTCTTACTTCATCTTTTTGTCCGGGCTTAAATGACTGCCGCTTAAATGACTGTCTCCTTCTCTTCTGTATGTAGCGTTGCATGCAGTCGAATACTCTATAGCATAATCATATATGCAGACGCCATATATCCTTCATTCGTTCATAACCGCGCAGTTATTCATAACCAGATATTGTTTTTGGCGGCAGTAGCAATCTAATGCGTAATATGTTGCCTCTGTACGCAAGGAACCTCAGGATAAGGGACGTTTCGTCCTAACAATTTAGAGAAGTTGATGGAGTGGTCTATTACCAATATTTAATAGCTGCGCTAGCTGATCAATCGCGCTCTTTAACTTTATCCACTGTTATAAACATTTTCAAAAATTAAACCCAAGAAAATGTTTGATTTCTCACTAATAACTTTAACTTAGTCAGCTCAAGAAAATGTTTGATTTCCACTGATGACTTTAACTTAGTCGGGAATCATAACCAGCAATCATATGTGAGCTAAAACTGCATGTTTTTGAGTTTTCCGATTTTTTCTTTAGCTAAAGATAAAATTTCCTTGAACTCATCTGAAAAATGTTGTAACTGCAACTTTTTATGATTTTGCGTAGTTATGTAATTGTGTTAATGGTTCGAAAATATTTTGTTTTAATTATAGAGCCTTTTAGTCGAAATCATCAAGCCAAAGGTTGATTTTGTAGAGAATCGGTCTGTCGACGCTAAATCGATTAAAACGAAACGTATGTCTTGGTTGCAGGTCACCAAACAGTGAGTGTGAACGGCACAATTTTGATCACTCCACCATTTACTAACTTTTTCATTTTCTGTTCATTTCCTCAGGTTCAATTCATTGAATTTTCGTCACCGTTCACTGGAACAAATACAAGTACAGTGGCGCAGTATGAAGAACTCCGCCAAAAAGGAATATCAACAAAAAAATCCCAAGGCTATTGCGCCTTTAGAAGGTTTGCCTTTGCTAGAATTTATGGAAGAGATGCAAAAGGAACCTATTATAGGAGGCACTCGTAGTCAGACTCGTAATTCGACAATACAAATTAAAAAAGAATTGCCCGATGATCTGGATGAAGAGGACGATACTCCTCTAGCTGCGTTGCCTACGGCAATTTTGAACCACAGCAATAGTGAAGACACGCAACCCACATCGACATTGGCCATGCCATCGCCGCCAACATCAGCCGAGTCTCACAACATGGAATTTATTCAAATTTCCGAATTGTGCAACGACTTGCGAGCGAAGAAGAAAAAGCCTGGTCCTAAATTGAAGCAAAAGGCTATGAAGACAAAACTTTCACCAACGGATCCTATATCGCCCAGCGACAAATTGGTAGCCGGTATAGGATTAAAAATAAAACGGCAAAGGTGTGAGGCAACCAACTCGACATCGCTGTTAAATTTAACTGATGTTTCCAATTCAGCTATGGGTATCACGATGACATCAGCGCCAACGAATCTCAATGCAAATTTTATGACTTCCGAAACGAAACCAGCATCTTCCGCAACAATAACACACACCACTTCTGCCTCTGTAACCACGCCACCTTCATCACCTCCTGTTTGTTTGGATGAGAAATACAAAAAACAGCTCTTCGATTTGATAAAACGTGCTCGCCTAGCGGATATCGATTACGCCCGTAAAGAACATGAGCAAAAGTTGCGATTCGAACAACAGGAGCAGGACTTAAAGATACGTTTCATGCAGGAACAGCACGAACAACGACTGCGATTTGCTCTATTGGAGCATGAGGCACGCATGCGTGTTTATTCGACGAATCCTAGTAAGCTTGCGCCGGATCTGACAATACCACAAGTGGCCAATAATACCAAGGATTCTTAGACATATTTGAGAAGGTATTTTACAATACAGTATTTGTGTATAGAAAAAGGGGTTACAACTACACTACACTCTGTACGACTTAGACATGTATGTAGAACTAACTAAAAGATATCAACCAACGATTTGATGCTTTGCACCAGCAGTCCGATGAAGAATATTTAAATTCTAAAGAAGCAGTTTCCATTGATAAATTAAAAATAGTGAAGAAAAGTGCTTTAAACCCCATCTCCATAAAAAAAAACTAAGATTTGATACGCGGGAAAGGCAAAATGCTATGGCAAAAACAAATTCCAATGCTATTTGCCTACTGATATTATATGAAGGCAATTTAAACGCATTACAGTGCCAGGCAATAAACGCGTCTTAACAATTTATTTTCCCTAAGAAACTCAGAACGACATTGAGTTTTATACTTGCAAATCATTATTTCATCAATGATGAAAAGGGGTAGAAATTGTAAATAAGTGAAGCTTGTCAATTTTTTGCGTTAAATGACCCCAACTGGTAGTGTGTACCGGTGAAAACTATTGGCGTTAACGTGTATAAGTTTTCATTTATGTAGTGAACTGTGCATAAAAAAAGAAAAACATATCTAAACATCAGAGGCATTCTTACTGGCCGGATATAGGAGAGGACTGTATGGAATGAAAAGAAAGCATCGACATGTTTAACATTAATCGCATACATGCAAAAATATACTCGTATATGAGGCTGAAAACCATTGTAAACATACGCATTACGCTACCATCGGTAATTCAATAGGCGATTATTATTGGCGTCAAATCATCTTTACGGTACCAACAGAATAAAACGTCTGTGTGCTGTATCTGCACTTCATATCGAATTCTTTGCGCCACTTCTATTATATGTATACACTCAGCAAAATTCTATTAAAGGCAACTGCATTTTTGCAGATAAAACTGGATTTTAGAATAACGGAACCTTCTTCTTTCCTATTTTGATTTGTCTTGCCCCTCGTTTTCTATTTTTAGCATACATAAAAATTTAGTTAGTTTTGTCGCTAATACAGGGTGGCGCAATAGAACGTGCATATTGCATCATCTTTTTTGCGGGGTAAAAAAGGCGCGGGCGGGGGGCGCCTACATCGTTGGGTTGGCGGGCTCATGGAGTTTTAGTCGCTATGAATCACTTTGGCGGGAAGCGTCGCGCATTTTACGAGAACTCTCGTTCATATATTGCTACTAGGCGACTATATTGTGCTGAATATGGACTGCGGCGAATTAGTGAAGCTCCGAGTGTTAATTTAATTAAAATATGGGTAAAGCGTTTTGAAGAGACCGGTTCAACATTTAAACCACAAGAAAATGGTCGCCCAAGAATATCTAGGGCCGAAGACAATGTTGAGAGAGTTATGGAGTCAGTACGAGGAAATCCACAAATGTCGACTCGCAAGAGATCGTCTGTCTTACAATTATCCCGACGAAGTTTGCAACGAATTTTAACATTGGATCTTAAACTGCATCCATATAAGCTGGAATTAACACAAGAATTGAAAGAGTCTGACTTCATAGCAAGGCTCGCATTTGCTAATGAAATGCTTAATCGATTTTCCAATTTTAACAATATCCTTTTCTCTGACGAGGTTCATTTCTTTATGAATGGGTTCGCAAACCGTCAAAATTGTCGTTGCTGGAACAGTGAAAATCCCAAAATCAAACACCAGAAACCATTGCATAGTCCTAAAGTGACAGTATGAGCAGCAATCTCTGGCAGAGGAGGTCCTTTTTTCTTCGAAAATGCGCGGGGCCAAAACGTCACGGTTAATACGGAACGCTATGTTGAGACGTTGGACGCATTTTTTGCTCCAGAAATTGAAAGTTCAAAAATGGTGAATTCCAGAACTTTGTTTCCAACAAGATGGAGCTACCTGTCACACATCAAATGACTCCATGGCGGTGGTGAAGCAGATGTTCCCTGGCAGACTGATTTCGAAAAAAGGTGATATCCCATGGTCCCCACATAGTCCAGACTTGACGCCTCTTGACTTTTTTTTGTGGGGATACCTCAAACACAAAGTCTACAGTAATAATCCAAGAAACATCGTTCAGCTCAAGGAGAATATCCGTGGTGAAATGGCAGCCATTACACCAGTATTACTGAAGAAAGTTTTCAATAATTTTCGTTTTGCGGTTAGAGTAGTGCCGTCGTAGAGAGGGTCACCATTTAGATTATGCTATTTTTAAAAAATAAACTCCATTTATTACTCTACAATGCCTTAGATTTATTTTAACCACACCTTTTGTATTTATTTTTTAATCTATTTTTTAAATATGCACGTTCTATTGCGCCACCCTGTATAAGTAAATTTCGTGAATTTTCGTCATTTTTTGTGCGAAATTCAATTAAAGACATTCGTTTTAAGTCGTCCAAAGAGGAATTGATTAGGAATTCAGGAATTAATTTGTGTTTTTTTACAATTATATTTATTTAACATACTTTTTTGACGTTTAGTTTTGTAAAAACTGGTGTTTCTTAAATTATTTTCAAATGGGTAAAAGAAAGACGCTGACCAGCGAAGAAGTCACTGAAGTCCTTGCATACAAGGATGTCGAATGGTGTAACCGAAAATGTGTACGCAAACTGGAACGCTCTGCTACTGCTTTAGATAATGTAGTAAAACTGAAGGAAAATTACGCCAAAATAGAAAAAATTCTAATGATCAGAAAGTGTCATCGCGAGGTGAAGGCGCTATTATTACGCGCAGGACTTAAAAAACATTCAACGGCTTCAAAATTGTATCATAATTAAACCTACCAATAACCAAGCGACGTGTTTAGAAAATTTTTGCAACTTGCAACCGACTAATTTGGAAAAAATGAGGTCTAAACCGGCTCTATCAAACGGACACAAAGTGGTTCGTCTAAAATTGGCAAAAGACATGTCACGGTCGGAAAAGTGCAAAAAGGTGATTTTCTCAAATGTGAACAAGTTTAATTTGGATGGCCCTAATGGCTTTAATTATTACTGACATGACATTCGGCAGCTTGAATGTTACTCCACAATGTGAAACTTTGGTGGCTGATCGCTAATGGCTTGGACTGCATTTAGCTAAAACAACCAAACCCCAATATGGCAAATTTTCAGGCGTTTGAATTCAGAAGGCTACATAAATTTGTTTTAGAATGTTCTTGTGGACTTTTTGGATGAAAAACCATCTAGCGACACGATTTTCGGCAGGATAATGCGGCCATACACATTTAACGGGATAGTCGAACCTGGTTTCAAGACAAAGAAATTACCACTATGTCATGGCCAGGTCGATCTCCGTATTTAAATCCTATTGAAAACATGCGGGGCAACCTGGCCTGTCGCGTTTATGCTAATGGGAGAAAATTTCAATCGGTGGAAGATCATATCTCAGGAATGGGCTCAAATGCAACGTCCCGAGTCCAAAAATCAGATTTTTGAAGTAATCCATGGGGGATGGGGAATAGACACGTTATTAATTTACATTATTGGGCCTTTTTGAAGTTTTCTTTTTTGATTTTTGATATCATAAAACATAGTGTCTTTAATTGAATTTCGCGCTTTATTTTTTCATTTTTCTTACATTATAAGTTTGTTCTTTAAATAAAATAAAAAAAAATTTTTGTGTTTAACATAAAATGAATAAAAACATATGATTTTATACAAAAAACGTTACCAATATGCATAAGGTTCAAATAATCTAAAAAAAAGTGAATGTCTTTAACTGAATTTCACTGAGTGTATAAATTAAAACAATTTTAGTTTTTTTGTTTTGTTTAACAGCTCAATGTGCTTTACTATTTTATTTGATTAAAACAATTAGTTTTTTGTTTTTGTTTAACACCACTATGTGCTTTACAATTTTTATCTATCAGCGCGCCGTGCTTTACAAGTTGAGTTTGCTAACTGAAACTTAAAATCTAAGTTCTCCTTTATTATGCCTCTCCCTACTTAGCACACTTACACGGTGTCATCTTTCTTTCCATAGAAGCTTTTTCAAGTATGGCTTATGCAGACAGTGTAGACATATCGTCAGCAAATAATGTGGGAATGATCATTTGAATATCAGCAAATAGAGAGGAAACTAATGTGCGAATGAATAGTTGTATGTTTAGTTTGCAACAATGTAAGGCGGATCTTTAACTTATATATTGTTTTCCGATGTGCTTCATGTATTCATTCGTCATCTATAGTAATAAAAACACTTTTTATTAATAATATTCATTTTCTTCTTCGTCTTCCAAATTGATTTTTCTGACAAATCAGCTATTTTTTATGATGTATGACCTCTTAGGAGTGCAACTTCAGCCTCATTTGTTCTATTGGCTAAGTATTTAGTTTGCGAGAACCTCTGATCAACGATTTTTTTTTCCTCCTACTTAGAGTCCATTATATTCAAAATATTTCAATATAATATCAGCTATTATAGCGGTTAGAACACGTTAGAATCAATTGTATGCTTTAAAAGAAAGTGCAAAGTGCTGCATGCTTACACCACTTGATCGCGTAGTTTAGCCATTTATAATGTTAACCTTCTTACTTAAGTTGCCACTGAGCATCTTCAAATGAGTTTGCATACTAATATCGATTAATATATTTGTCCTCAAGAACTTTTCTTATCAGAATACAAGTTCCTCTTAATGAGTTGATCGATATGGGGTCTTATCAGACTATACCAGTCTCCTACATGAGTAAGTGTACTAAACGACGTCCCAAACTTTCTATATTATTTCACCTGGCACCAGATAGAGCCCAACTTGTTTGAAAGTAATTTATTTTGTTTCGTGTTTATTATTATCTGTTGTTTCATTTTCATATTTGTAGTTCGGTTGATAGGAAGTGGGTTTGATAGTAAATCTTTCGGTTTAATAGTAATTTCATCATCTTTCGTCCTATGAAATTATCGGTAGGAATTTTTCCGAATGCCGAATTGGGCGTGGTTGCGGAGCGCTAAACTGAAGGTAAATTGTATTAAAAGCTTCTGCCCCTTTCTACTCTTCTTTTGATTTTTGGATTCTCAGTATACGTACCAACTTTCCAATTGTGCTTAACAAAATTGCTTATAATTGTCAGAGACAAGTTGTTCATGATTCCCAAATTGAACATAAAATGTATTGGGAAATCTTATTATTGCCTTTATTGTAATTGATGTTGATGCTGTTTTCCGCGCATTCTACTTAGCTCAGGAGAGTAATATATTTTTCCGTATCTTAAATGATAGGCTTAACATGAATGGTAGAATTAACTCTGCTTCAATAAAGTCTCGAAAAGGTCTTCATCGAGTGATATTTATGCCACGATGTAGTTGTTTGCTGGTTTTTCATAATTGTTTATTGGGAGAAAACTCCAGATGGCCAGCAGAGAATATGTTTGGTATCTTCCGAGTCTGCTAGTTTATATGTTGTCTGTCTTTATATGTTGATCAAAAAGTGTGTTGTAAGTTTTGAGATGCAGAATTTTCTTCTTGTCATCATGCAATCATTGGGCATTTTTATTGTTTTTAACAAATTTTGGGCCTAACGCCAATATTACTTATATGAGTAGGTCAACTTTCATCTCGCAGAGCTTGAAAAATGCATGCTGTTAGCTGATCCTACTAGCTCCATTTGCAGCCTTTTTTTATCTACAAAAACTTGCAACATGAGAAGCTTCTGTTACTATGTAGCCGAACAAATTACTGACAATATTCAATTTCTCGATTGTTTCCAGCATGAATACATCTGCTGCTTCTTGGGCAAAATGTAATTTTCGAAATACTTACGTATATTTAAGAACAGTTTTCTCCACTTTGTTGTGGTTTTTTGAGAGGATACCCCCTTTTCGATTACACAGGCGTCGGCGCTCGAAGTTTTACTAAAAAATAATGCTGTAATTTTGCCAATTTTGATTTTTTTTTGTTTAAAAACTTCAGTACATCTATGGGAGTATATTGTGAAATAAATTGTAGGCAACACATTCTTAGTTAACAATTCATTTATTCACAAATTTAAAAATAAAATAATGATTGTAGAATTCACATATATTTATTTAGTTAATTATAAAGTGCTTGTAGTTTATTGCCTGTGCACGTCTTTTGTAAATACTTTAGAGTTTTTTTGTAAATACTTTTGCGTTTTTCTCCAGTAACTCTCTAGTTCGACTAATTTCTCCGTCATGTCTATTGTTCGCTTTTCTCTTTAATTCTTTGTTCTATGTTGCATTTGGTCGTTCGTTCTGTGTCAATGAGTTGTAGGATTATCAATCTCACATATCACAAAAATATTTCAAGATTTAAGAAAAACATGTTATTAGTCGATGTAGCCCACTTTAGCGCGGATAAAAGCATCGAGTGGATCCGTGAAGGCTTCACATGCGACACGAATGTTTTCTGCTTTCTTGTCTCATTCTCGCCGAAGAACGATCTTTAAGGCTTTGACCGTCTCATATTTTTTAGTTGGTAGTTTGGCCTCCTGAGTGGCCCATATGGTAAAACCTATTAGATTTAAGTACGGGAAATATGGTGGCCATTGTTATAAGGAATTGCAGCTGGAAACATTTTCTTGTAAAAAACGTTTCACGGTTTTATGGAATGATGCCGATTTTTGTTGAAACGCCCAATGGTTTCTAGCGAATTGTGTACATGTCCAAGACAACAAAGCATTGCTTAAAATCTTTTCCCTATAGGTTTGTTGTTTCCATAGAGAAAACGAGTGTCCTGTAGCAGTTATCGAAGCTTCTGTGCTGAGGAACAGTAAGGCGAGGCTTCTGTGCTGAGGAACAGTAAGCCGAAGCTTCTGTGCTGAGG
>JAHXMU010000106.1:837389-858472 GCA_019455685.1 Philornis downsi | reverse complement strand
AGTAAGCCGAAGCTTCTGTGCTGAGGAACAGTAAGCCGAAGCTTCTGCGCTTATACAACCTTCTCCTTCGACTGCTTGATCCCGACTGCCTCCGGTGATAGCTATGCTTCATTGCTTATACTTCCTTCTACTGGCGGTAGTTTTCTTCTGGTGAGTCCCGAGTTGTCCGGTGATGAGCGATTGACCTTCTTGGTTGGTCGCCTTCTAGCGACTTACTTCGGTGATTCTTCGAATGAGTCCCGTGCTGTCCGGTGATTAGAAATCGACCTTCTTGGTCGATCGCCTGCTGGCGACTGACTCGCTTATGCTTTGTTCCCTCTATTTATACCCAATTGTGACGATGCAGTAACGGGCATTAGTGTCGGTTGTGTATGACGTTGCGGCGTTTATTGTGGTATTGTTGTTGTTCTGAACGAAGTCCAGTGTTAGGGTATATTGTGTGGTTGTTGCTGTTGTTTTGAATGGATTCTTATGTTAGGGCATGTTGTGTGGTTGTTGCTGGAGTTTTATGTCTTGTTACATCCCCCTCCTGCTTTGGCAAAAAAAGGGGGAAAAATGTGTTTTCGTGGGCGAGTTTTGGTCTAATGACCCGCAATACCCGCTATGGGTAGTTTTTATCTTCGTAGAAGGCTCAGCCCTCATATTCATATTAATCATTTTTGTTTTTTTTTTTTTTTATTATTATTTTTAGAAAAAAAAAAATTCAAAATGGTTCTCTGTTCTACAGTTTTCCTTAAAATTAACCTAAAATATAACTTCATTTTATTATTATTATTCTATTTTATTTTAGTTTATTGTTCTTTAATTTTATTTCATTTTAGTAAATGACTCTTGTCCCTGGCATCGCAATCTCGCATGAGTCTCATTCATGATGGTTACTTGGATTGCTGGTTTGTTTTTCTTATGTAACAGGAACTGGGCACGTTTTATTTTTTTGCGGTTTACGGATCGTAAGCGATTTCAAGTATTTTTGTATACTTTTCGGCGAAGCCAAGGCTGGTGGTTTTCCTTTTGGTGTTTTTTTTTTTTTTTTTTTTTTTGTAATGTGGTCTTTTCATGTTGCTCCTTCGCTTGGTTTGGCTGTTGGTGGTGGTCCAGCGCTTCTAGATTGTCGCAGAAACACCAGTCAGCCAAGCAGTTGGTATTGCATGTCTGTTTCTTAGAGCCTGTTTTTGGCTGGCCGCCTATGATCGCGATCTGTTGGGGTGGAGTCGGATCACTGTTCGGAGTTGTTGCAGGGATTTATTTGGTATCCCTGCGAATAGTTGACAGTGGTGGTGGGAACGAAGCCTCTCCTCCCTTAAAAGACACCTGTCTTTTCGGCGAATTGATGAGATGAAGTTTTGTGACTGCCAACACTTCATTTTTTATAATCCTTGGCCTAGCTTCCAAGGGTGCTGCGTACAGTTTTGGTGGGGCTATGTCTGCTGGTGGTTTATAATTGATTTTCCGAGGTCGGGTGATCTTCCGCTCCATGACCTTCTCCTGCCTCACTCTGTTTGAAACTGATCATGTCCTGGGTTAAGCTGAAGGACCATAAACCTTTCAGAAATAATATACAGGATTTCCTTTTGTTTAGATTTACTGAATAGAGTTTTTATTTATTCAATTATTTACAGTAAATGCTTGTATAATTGTTGAAGGACTTAATGATAAAGATCAACTCCTTCTGGATGCTCAAGGTTTTGGTTTATATCGAGATAATCGGAAGAGCTGCTTTCTGTAGTAGCTGCTTTTCAGGATTCGGTTGTCATCGGGAAATTAGGAAAGGGTGTCCAGCGATTTCTCTTTCGGGACGTGTTGGGATCGGCGGTAAATATGTGATATAACGTACAAACTAATTTTACGAACAGTAAGCCGAAGCTTGTGCTGAGGAACAGTAAGCCAAAGCTTCTGTGCTGAGGACCAGTAAGCCGAAGCTTCTGTGCTGAGGAACAGTAAGCCGAAGTTTCTGGTCTGAGGAACAGTAAGCCGAAGCTTCTATGCTGAGGAACAGTAAGCCGAAGCTTCTGTGCTGAGGAACAGTAAACCGAAGCTTCTGTGCTGGGGAACAGTAAGCCGAAGCTTCTGTGCTGAAGAACAGTAAGCCGCAGCTTCTGTGCTTATACAACCTTCTCCTTCGACTGCTTGATCCCGACTGCCTCCGGTGATAGCGATGTTTCGTTGCTTATACTTCCTTCTAGTGGCGGTAGTTTTCTTCTGGTGAGTCCCGAGTTGTCCGGTGATGAGCGATCGACCTTCTTGGTTGGTCGCCTGCTGGCGATTGACTTCGGTGATTCTTTTAGTGAGTCCCGTGTTGTTCGGTGATTAGCGATCGACCAAGAGATCGCCTGCTGGCGACTGACTCGCTTATGCTTTGTTCCCTCTATTTATACCCAATTGTGACGATGAAGTAACGGGCATTAGTGTCGGTTGTGTATGGCGTTGCAGCGTTTATTGTGGTGTTGTTGTTGTTCTGAACGAAGTTCAGTGTTAGGGTATATTATGTGGCTGTTGCTGTTGTTTTGAATGAATTCTTAACTTAGGGCATATTGTGTGGTTGTTGGTGTTCCTTAACAATGGCTGGTTGCGATTTTCACCCAAACACAAATTTGAATTCCATTTCGATAATCTTTTTTTCAACTGCGGCGTAGAAAAATATGCCTCCGTTGACTTGTAAACTACATAACCGATTGACGCTTGTCAAAAAATAAGCTCGCTGTCTGTAGACATTTGGTTGCGACAGCACCGCCTTCGAGCGCCTACCCCTGTAGAATATATAGTACTTGTGAAGGGCGGCGCATAAGTAACGTTATCGGCGACTATATTGATCAGTATATTGATCATTGAATCAGTTCTCGTGCATCATTTGGTTTCAACTTGTGAACCAATTGCATCTTATATGGGGAAAATGTAACAAAGTCTTTGCAAAGGCCGCCTAGACATCTCTAACTGCTGAAAACGTCGCTTGGTGAAAGTTTCGGGGTTTTCCTTAATACTTGTTTGTACTCGAGCAATGGCTACTTCAATTCAAACTGCACGAGGTCTTCCAGCACGCGGAAGATCACAGACAGTCTCTTGTTGCCCAAAACGCTGAACCAATCGGTAAATTGTTGGATCGCTATGAGCATTTCGAACATGAAAGAATTTTCGATATGATCTGAATAATCGATTGCTAACTTTCAAAGTGAAATTGAACAATTTTGGTTCTTTGTTCTGTGCTGAGCCTTTCCATCATAAATTTCCCAAGTATTATTTAGTTAATTCCGTAAAGAGACGGAAAAAAAGACTTAAACAAAAAATTTATTTACTGACCAAATCTTAGCGTTACTTATGCGTCACCCTATATTTATGGACTGCAGCGCTTTATTTTTGTCATTTCATGAACCCTTCCACTTTACAGTAGATTTGCTGCCAGAACATATTCGATTTGATATACGTTTTGTTTTCTTGAACTGAAGTGGAAATTAAACTATTTCATAAATTCTCAAAACTCTTTAATATGTCTGTAAAGTACAGCAAACTATATTTCTTTAAATACTAAACATTTTACAACTCATTGAATACTCTGGTGCAGGGCACAAAAGATAAGTAAAAAATATGCCAATAACTCAATAGAAATGTATTATAAATACGAATAATTTGCATTTATTAATTGTTAGCTCAAAATACTCAATTTTTACAAAAAAACAAAAAGAGGTTGTATTGTTTTTCTTTTATTGAACTTACTTTTAACCCAATGTTTTGCTTCAGTTTTCGATTTTAACAAAAACAAAAATTCGATTTCATTGGCTCATTTGATGTTAATGATATTTGAATATTTTACAATTTAAGTTTATTACTATGCTTCCTATTAGGAATTATTTATGTACAATGAATTATTATTTATTATTATTTTTTTTCCTTTTTATACGACTTTGTAAAACTTTACACAGTATTATTATGAAAATTTCGTACTAATCTAATTATAATATAGTATACACGAATCTTTTACAAAATATTAAGAGTATTAATAGTTTAAGTTCTAAATCACTGAATTCTGCATCGAATATATTTCCAGTGTAAATGAAATTATAAAGAAATGTACTTGAAAATGAGATAAAATATAAATAAAAAATATATGATTAGTACAATAAAAAAAAAAAAATAAATACAAAAATATGTTTTGTTTTATTTATGAAATTACATTCATTTCTATTACAACTAAAATTTATAGGCTACCATAATAACAACAAGGAATTCAGTTAAGGAAGGAATTAGGTTAAATCTTCCATATTTGGATAATCTGAACATTAATGAAAAAACAATAATGACTTAATTTCTGATTTTGTTGCGATAATCACGCACATGGCATGAAGTATCATAAAAAGAAAAGAAAAAAAAACCAACAAACTATTCCTAAACCAGAAGAGATGAACTAACTTATATAGGGTAATTTTTTAATCGTAGTTTTTTAAGAAATCGAATAAAACACAAAAATTTGCATCATATATTAAAATTTTTTATTCGAATCGATAAATTGATCTTTGTCATTTAATTTTTAAAGATAATTTCATGCAAATGTTGTCCGCGACTCCGTCTTAAAATGTCCATTCGGAAGGTCCAATTTTTCGTCACTTTTTCGAGCATTTCGGTCTGTATTCCACAAATAACGCGTGTTATGTTATCCTGTAAGGTTTCAATACTGTTCGGCTTGTGGACATAGACTAACGACTTGACATAACCCCACAAGAAATAATCAAGAGGCGTTAAATCGCAAGATCTTGGGGGCCAAATCGAGAGATAAGCTGCAAGGGCAAAAAAATTGCGTATTATGGCTCGATATCGTTCGTCGTTGACGGTAACGTTTCTTCCACGGTCGTCTTTGAAAAAAATGGACCGATGATGCCACCAGCCCATAAATCACACCAGACTGTCATTTTTCGGGATGTATCGGTAATTCATGTATGGCATGTGGCGTTTCATCACTCCAGATGTGACAGTTTTGTTTGTTTACGTATCCGTTCAACAATGAGACTCATCGCTGCACACAATTTTTCGATAAAACAGCGGATTTTCATTGAGCTTTTGTAAGGCCCATTCACCAACAATTAGACGTTGTGGTAGGTCATTCGTCATTCTATGATGAAATGACAGAGTATACTGTACACTTTTCACTTTGACAGAGGACATTTGGACGCCATTACCAACCAGTGCTGCCAACCTAAAAAAACTTAAATCACCCTTTATGTATGTACCTTCACCCAACGTCCTTTTGTATTGCTACAGAAAATACTTTAAATTAAAGTATAACTAAAGGAGCAAATTTGTAACTTTCTGAAGACCTCCGTTTAGGATATATATGTATAGAAGAAAGACCACCGACTTTTGCTAAATCGGCCAATTTATATTTACCACACATAAAGGGAGTGACAGCGCAATCTATTTTCATTTGCCGTACTGAAATCCTGATACAACCTCAATTATACTGAATAATGTAATTGAGTAAATGATACTAATCTTGGAATATACAAGTTGAATAAGATAATTTGTGTGCCTGAGAAGTCGTGGTCACTCCGTTCTTTCGTTTTTTTTTTTTTTTTTTTTGGTTTTTACCCAGTATGATACAGCAATATCATATTTCCCAGTCTCAATACGCTTTTCGCAAAGGATATAATACTACGTCTTTATTATTACTTCTTACTAACACCGTGAGACAAAAGTTAATCATGGATATCTAAATGTTTTAATTTCATTAGACCTTACTAAAGCATTTAATCGTATTTGCTTTGTGACTGATTAAGAAATTGAAATTTAATTTTAATTTTTCAAGATCTGCTTGTAGACTTGTAATGTCGTATTTAACTAATAGATCTCAATTTGTAGAGTTGTTTGGTGTACGTTCCAATTGCCTTGAACTCACATCAGGAGTATCACAAGGATCGGTTCTTGGTTCATTACTTTTTCTGCTTTATATGAATGATATTGCTGAATGTAGTGATTCTAACGTGTGCAATCTATTTGTATTTGCGGACGACATTCTGCTCTTATTTCGCTCAGATCGTTCATCTTTCTCTTTGCAGATTGAAATCAATGATGGCCTTGACCCTATTCTGGCATAGACAATCAGAAATTCCCGCTGGGAAGGCAAGTCGACCTGCTGATGAATGTTATGACGCCTTTTAATCAGATAATTTCTCAAGAGATTTGAGAAATTATTTGGTTGTAGGTTGTGAAATAAAATAAATTAAGGAATTAATTTCAATTCAATATAAGTATATTTGGGAAGCTGTGATGCTTACCGCTTGAGCTGTGCTTTGTACTTTCGGCAGTGAACACATCTGCAACGATTTCAGTCTCTTCAAATTTCTTTACTAGGTTGCCAATTCTTTGCTCAGTGGGTCGATTATCACGACTATAATTACCCCATAATGCACGAATAGCGCCCACATTTGAATCACCACTTTTCTAATAAGTTTTAACTTTTGACGCGATGTTCGGTTGTTAAACGATCCATATTCGTAAATAGCGAACATTTTACTAAATAAAAATAGCACTTCAGATGACTTGCATTTAATAGCCTTGTCAAACCGGCGGTTTTGAAACCCTTACATTAGTATAATTCTATCTAACACTGCCTAACAAGTATTCAAACAACAACAACAATTGGTTGTTGGTTACTACTAAATGAATATTTAGTAAATTTTAGCAATTACAAATGAATATTTTAGTAAATATTAACTAATTCGCATTACCTACGATATAGTTGAAATTTTGGTTCATATCAACTGCGTAATTTATTCGATGTGTGAAACACTATCACGGAAAATGCTTCTCGTATGAAGAAGAATATTAGAAAAAACTTTTCACAGGAAAATAGGCGTTGGAAAACATTTCATACGATAAAATAGTTTGAAAGAAAATGTTCATACTTCTTTACAGTACTACGCACAAATCCCTTCAAAAGTTCCCTTCTCATGAAAAAGGTTTTAAATGATATTGTATTCCATGCATGTATCCTCCACCGCACTTTCTTTTATATGAAAAGTGTCTTTCTTAAAATTCGTGTATATGAAAAGTGTCTTCCATTGCACATTTCTCTAGGAAAAATGTCTTCCATTCCACGTTTGTAGATGAAAAGTGTCTTTAACGACACTTCTATGTGATGCGTTTCTTTCAATGCGTTCATTTCCAAATTTTCCAAGATTACTGTCTAAGTGGAAAACCATTTTCCAAACATTTTAAAACAAATTTTTGATACATAAAAGAGGATTGTTTACTTTATTTTCAGATATACTAAATCGCTCTTGTACAAAGAACGCTGCATAACTAACATAAGATAATACCCTAATGTGTCTGAAAATGAAAACAATATTGCATTTTTTTATTTAAATGATATTAATTTAAAACAATTACTTAGTATTTTGTAAATTATATTATAAATAATAAACATCAGAGCATATTCAACACATCAATTGTCATGTGGTCTTCAACATCAATAACGCTCTTAGTTAAATTCCATATAATTTGTCCACAACTATGCATTAGTTACAGGTATACCATCTACGATATAGTTGATACTTTAGTAAGTATCAACTATGTTATTTTTATCGGCGAAATTTGTCACATCCGCTCAAGAAAAGCGCACTAATTTTGAGTCAAATTGATTTCAAATTGAGTAAAATTGATTTTCAAATATTTTCTTACTCAAAATAAGTACAAAATTATTACAATTATTATTATTATACTTGTTTTAAGTACGTACTATTTTCACATGTACTCAAATCAAACAAAATGTAGTTAATTTAAGTTCTACTTACTCGTTTCGACTAAGAATCTACTAGTATTGAGGAAAATATTAAACAGTAGCCAAATGATTTTAACAAGTATTTTTATGTATATTTGAGTGAATTATAATTTATCTAATTCACTTTGGTTTTCTTCGAGTTTCTTCCTCTGGCACCAAACATCGAACGAAGCAAAGCAACCGCAGCTAATGCAACCAACGATGCCGCAATCACGCCAACTAATATAACATCCAACAAATAGTATTGGAACCAGTTTAAATCCAAACCCGCCGAACGAATGTGCGCAGCTCCTTTATGTCGGATTACATATTCAATCCAATAGATGGCGGTGTCACGAGAACTCATCGGGCGATCACGGAAAATTCGCGAAATTCTCTTAATATTATCAGCATAAAAGGGATCATACAGAAGCTTATGCAGTGAATCTTTCAGATTTTCCGGCGTAATCGAAGGGAACTGTAAGCCGATGGCATAACCACCCATTTCCGCTTTCTTTATATTCAAGTGTTGGTCGCAATAAATGGGAATGCCCAACATGGGTATGGCGTGGTAGACACCTTCCTGGGTGCCAAAGAGTCCCCCATGGGTTATGAACACCTTGACATTGGGATGAGCCAAAATATCGGATTGTGGCAACCACGCCTTTATGAGAACATTTTTGGGCATATCAGTAATATTATCACTTTCGAATTTCCATATAACGCGCTGTTTCAGGGTGGCAAAGATGTCAAGGAAAATACGTAACTTTTCTTCAGGCATATCCTTTGATTGCACATTACTTCCTAAAAATTGAGAAATTAAAATTTTTTGTTTTGAGTTTTCTTTCTTTGTTTTCTGATACCTTACCCAAACTGAAGAAAATGACCCCGTCGTCGGCTCCATCCAAAAAGGCCTGTATGTCTTCTGGCAATTTCTTGGTAGGATATATATGCATTCCACCCACTTCTATCATACCGGAAGCAATGGGTCTCGAAGTAGTTAAAGGGGTGTAGCCGTTCAACAATATTAAGGAAATGTTTTTCTCCATTTGTGAAATTCTTGGTATGTTAACTGAAATTTAAATTCGAATTTCATTTGAAGGTTAAACTATTTCTTCATATACTCGTATAAACGGCGAAAAATGATACCGATGAATTTTAAGTAGAATGTTTCGTTATATTTTTACAACGACATCATAAAGTTTACGGCCGTTTGTGGCCTATTGACATTAACCTTCGTCCTTTTGCATTTTATCCAAGAAAAACGTATTGGCTGTAATACCGCCAATAGATTCAACCATTTCAGTCATTGTTAACAGAAGTAAAAGGAATGTCAATTGTTCTGTGTACCAACAAAATATCAATTAAATGGGGGCGTTCTATTTTGGGCACTCTGGGAATAATCAGATTATTGTGTGGAATTTTTCAAGCAGTCCACGACTTTCGACTCTTGGCTAGTATACTCTGGTGAAGCCATTAGTCATTCATCTGTAGGTAACTGAAGTGAAAACGCAGTAGATTAGACTAACCTATGTGGCATGCTAACCCCTATACGTCTAAAATAAGCAGGTAACATCTGTTACTGAGACTCAACAGAGTCCACGGGGGTTGTACGTGAGTCTCACCTTGTAGATCTTACCCACGGTGTGTTAATCATACGCGCCTCAGAGCTGCGCTGGCGAACGCATTGTAGTATGCCCAGTATGATTAATACAGCACCCCTTTGAGACTGGCCAACGCAGTATGGTATGCCCAGTATGATTAACACACCGTGGGTAAGATCTTCGCGGCGAAACTCAAATAAAACCCTCGTGGACTCGAGTCTCAGTAACAGATGTTACCTGCTTACTTTAGTCAGGTTAACTTGGACTATCTAGGAATAGGGGCCGACAATTTTGAGAGCAAGCTACCGCAACTGTCTGTCAGCCCATTCCTTCATCCTAGTATAAATCCTAATATAATATTCTATCCTAGTATAAATCATAATCCCCATTGGCGGAGGTGAGGCCTATCTTACCACCTCTGCTACTCCATTGGTCTGTAGTACCCGGTTGCAATGCAACTCTACATTCGGGCACAAAGACAGTGCCAGCGATTTCAGTTTCAACTAACAACCCGCGTGAAGCTCCCATTAGAGGTCCAACACCACTGCCTGATCCCTACCGACTAGACTCACCGTTGGGAGGTGTGGAGCTAAACTGCTACCAAATTGTGATTTATGCACCATTCTTCACTCTTCTTGGAATTCCCATGACTGCTTGTACTCCCGACACATCAGAAAAGGCCTCTGATCAGATCTTGTAGCTAACCTATTTCCAGTTTCAACCCCTTGCGGTCCAACGACTGGTGCCTCTGCAACGAGCAGCAGCTGCCGCCTAAACAGCATTATATGTAGAATCAGCCCGATCTTAGCAGTCTTGCAGCCAATTAATCCTCAGCTCAGACTGCATAGGAAAAGCCGGGAGATCCACTCTCCCTACACAGTCACAGTAGCCCTACGCTACGCAACACGCTCTGGATGGGGAGCATACGATATTATTATTGAATTTTGGAGGTCGTTATAGTCTATCTACAATCTTTGGCTATGATCTGGGTGTGCCAAGTTTAATAAAGTTTCATAAAGATCTATGCCATCCAGATAGAGAGGCATCACTCAATCGACTTAAAAAGTTATGAAAATATATTTGGCTCTTAAAACGCCCGCAAGGTATAATAAATTTTTTCATAAATTTGTGAATTGTTAGCTATTAGCGATAGTAAAAATAGGGCCCTTTGGTAAAATGTAACAAATATTTTATTTTATGTAAATAATTATGACTATGACTAAATATTCGAATGTGTTAGCGTTCGTTTTCAGGCCTGAAATGTTGACTTTATTACATTTTTCATAAGTACAACAATTTTCAGAAGGTATGTCTTCCAAGATTAGTGCAAAATTATCTTTACCAGTTTGTAGCACTCTGTGAAGCAGTGAATTTTCCAGTATGTAAATTAAGTTCAACGATTTTTCTATAGAAGCTCTTCCAGAGAAATTTTTCATTTCCATTATTTCACTCATTCAATTACCACTGAGTATCCCATAAGGAAGCGCAAGTGACTTTTCCCTACAATAATTTGGAATTTCTTACCTTTCAAATGGCCAAAATATTTTTGAATTAATTTTTCCATTTTCGGAATGTAGCTAAATTCTCGAATGTATTCTGTAAGCAGCGAATAATATGTATTCTTAACACGTTCCACAAATGTCATACGATCTGTCAGAGGTAAGTAACCATGTGGCACAAAAGACCAAGGCATTATTACGCCCATCATTTGACCGATACGACCCTCAGAGCCCAGAGTGCTGCTTGTGATTACCGGAATATCATAGATGTACGAGAGTGCCAAGAACGGTTCCTGATAGAATTGTTCGCACAGCAATAGATCGAATTTACCCCGCGGATGGGGCTCATTAATAAAATCAATAACTTTGGGCTGCTTTAGAGCATGTTCCGTTGTGGCTAAACCAACGATCTCAAGCATTTTATAAAACTCAACAATGCCAATGCTGGTCAATTCAAAAATGCTGTCAGCATCGAAAAAGGGAATAACTGGAGAGGAAAAATACAAAATTAAGAGAAGTTTTTTTTGCAAAAAATTATATGTCTAAAGCTGAACTCCTTACCGTCGCTCCAAAAATCATAAACAGGTTCGATTAGGATTTCCGTATAGTTGTGTCCCAATTTTAGATGCTTCAACGTAAAGGCAGTTATCATAGTTACTTGATGACCCTTCTGCACTAACTCCTTTATAAGAGTTGAGTGCATCATAAAGTGGCTTTTGCCAGGAAAAGGATAAACAGCCAATATTTTAGAACTCCCGCTTTCACAGGGGCACCAACTGAGAAGGAGCAACAAAGATGTGCAGGCGGCTAGCCAGGTGGACGATTTGTTAAACTTATGGAAATAAAAAAAGATAGAATAGGTGTTTTTATAGGGTGATTCTTTAAGGCTTAAGTTTTTTCAGGTTGGCAGCACTGGTTGGTAATGGCGTCCAAACGTCATCTGCCACAGTGAAAATTGTACAGTATACTCTGCCATTTCATCATGGAATGACGAATGACCTATCATAACTTCTAATTTTTGGTGAATGGGTCTTACAAAAGCTCAATGAAAATCCGCTGTTTTACCGAAAAATTGTGTTTGGCGATGAGGCTCATTTCTTGCTAAATGGATACGTAAACAAGCAAAACTGTCGCATCTGGAGTGATGAACAGCCACATGCCATACATCGATGCATCGCGAAAAAACGACAGTCTGGTGTGGTTTATGGGCTGGTGGCATCATCGGTACATTTTTTCTTTAAAGACGACCGTGGAAGAAACGTTACCCGATATCGACCCATGATATGCGATTTTATTGCCAGTTGGCTGAGTTGAACTTGGTTGACATGTAGTTTCATCAGAACGATGCAACATGCCACAGTGCTCGTGAGACAATGGATATGTTGAGGAATGATGAGCAGTTTATCTCTCGATTTGGCCCTGTGAGTTGGCCCCCAAGATCTTGCGATTTAAAGCCTCTTGATTATTTCTTGTGGGGTTATGTCAAGTCGTTAGTCTAAGTGGACAAGCCGAACAGTATTGAAGCCGTACAGGATAACGTAACACGCGGTATTCATGGAATACAGGCCGAAATGCTCAAAAAAGTGAGGACAAATTGGACCTTCCGAATGGACATTTTGAGACGGAGCCGCGGACAACATTTATATGAAATTATCTTTAAAAATTAAATGGCAAAGAGCAATTTATCGATTCCAATAAAAAATTTTAATATATGATGCAAATTTGAGTACTTTTTTCGATTAAAAAAAAAAAAAAACTACGATTAAAAAATTGCCCTATATTCTAAACGTCCCCATCTAGGTGTTACATTTTTGCCGTATTAAATTCTACATCCCTTCATTTCTTCAGATAAAGATGTAATAACAAAAGTACACAAAGAACATTTCCCTACGTCCTATGAATGAGACATGGGAGAGCTTCTCAGATTCAGTGGGCTTACACGTATTCTATTTTTAGACTCACTCAACGGGACCTGCAGTTTAATGAGGATTCCTTACGATTGCTTACGTCACAGTTTCAGAATCATTAATAAATTTGTCGATTAGTCAACTATTCGAAATGGTCGTCCGCCGCTCAAGTAAAGATAGCTGGTTGTATCGGAGCTAGAAAACACGATCACGATCGCCTGTCCCAACCAGCATACCACAGAGGCACCATATGCATGAAGAAAAGAAAATTACTTTCTTGACAAACCAAATTACAACACGGCCTTAATCTTTATAGAGACACGTTCTGTATTCCTTTCCACATGAACTTCATTATATTCATTTTTAATTTAGGCACTTTCCAAGGTGCCGAATTGAAAAAAAAAATTTAGTTTTTTAATTTAAAACTTTTTGTTCATTATCTTCAATTTTCATTTCATTTTTTAATTTTCATTTTTTTAATTCTAATTGGTCCATGATTTGGATTATTTCCAATTCATACTTTAAGAATCCATCACAATTTTTATACATTTTTCTTTTAATCATTCTCAAAATACGTTTTTCGTTCAATTTCGTATTTATATTATTGTTGCCTCCACAAATTTGCAATTTGTATATATTTTATTTCATTCAAGGATTACAATTACAAGAAAATTGAAATTATTTTGTAATCACCATTTTTCCAGTGCAAATTTCCCACAATTCTAAGCTTTCAGTTTACTCCTCAGACGATTCGTATAGAACTGATCTGTAAAAGGTATCACAGCAATTGTTTAAAACATTTATTATTGCGCAAAATCTACTTATACGTATAAGTGAATAGTTTCGAATGTATAATACAAAGATTGAGATGTCATTCATTAACTTTGTGAAGAGTAAATAAATAATCATAAACAGAATAAAAATTTGCAATCTCATTTGTAGTTGTTATGTGAGCAGCGACTGTAGTTGATTAGATTTTCATGTGATATGAAAAATCTGTACAAGAGTGCACTCACTCGTTACCAGTTGCATTTCCTACAGCCATTGCCGTAGCATTAAAATTACTCTGAAGGGGCTAAATTCATTCATTCATTCATTCCGGGGGGGCTAAATTCATTTAATGCCCCCCAGCACCCCCTTTGCTATGCCTATGTCTACAGGCGTAGCTTCTCTGTCAAATGTATAGTCGAATATTACCAAAATACCCTAAACATCATCAAAAATTAAATCACGTTACTTTAAGTACAAGATATAGTTATTTTTAACACATCGTTATAAATATAATTTGTAGTTTTAATTTATATTTTATAAGGTCCTGTATTAACAGTGTTTATAACAGTTTGGTTAATTAAAAAAAAACATAAAGTTCTTATATTAAAAAATGCCATTAATCTCTTTGAATATCATGTCTGTCCCCAAAATTTTCGTAGTTAAGTACTCGAAGAAATCCATAGTTATTTTTTATAACCCAGCCAAAAAAAGTACATCTAAAGAAGCAAATATTCATCACAACTTGTGACAGGGAAGTGGTGAAAAATTGCGCAACTACCAATGAAATTAACAAAAGATTGTAAAAAGAGGCAAGTACCATTTTATGATGATTGTCAAGAATGAAGTGGATGTAACAAAAATTCAAATTTCCAATATTCAAAAAAAAAAAAAAATTCTTTTTTTAATGCATTTTTGTTTATATTAAAAGACGGTTTCTTGGAAAAACTGGCCTCAGATTCTGACGGGTGTGATTCTTTCTATAAAAAACCAGATATATGTGCACTGAACTAAAAGAACACTTAATATTTCGTAGAGTCGAAGTTTATGCACCCCTGCCATGGACTGCAGTACATAGTTTGCAATGCTGAAAAAGTACAGGGTGTCCCTTGGGAAGGTATAACACTTTGTTTATAATTTTTAATTAAATGAAAGAGAATGGAACTTATATTGATAAATGTTTTATTGTATGTCGGAAATTATGTATGGAATACAATATCAGACAAACCGACTATTCTGTTTATTCACATATTCATTCAAATGAAAATGTCACTCATTATGATTTTTTCATGAAAATCGGGGTTGTCATGGGCGAGCTGTAACACCCTATTGGCATATGTACGGCGGTGTAAATGGTCTTGTGGAAGCTCTTGTGTCAACTGAATTTTAAATGAAAACAAATGCAAATCCTTGTGCAAAATTGTGTCCAAAGTTGTTCTTTAAAAACCAAGCTCCTGAGCACAGCGTCGAGTTGAGGTTGATGGTTTGTTTTGAACACTTTCTTGAGCAGCAGTAATGTTTTCAGCCGATCTTGTAGTACGTTGTGGTCCATGCTTGGCTCTATTAGCTACAGACCATCTTTCTTCGAAATCATTCACTACACGATAAAAGTGCGTCTTGTTAGCACGTTTTTTCTCCCAAAAATTTCACGCAGCTTTCTCATCGTCACAGTAATCGATGATTGATTTTGATAAAATGTTTTAGCGATTAAAACACGTTGGTTTATCAAATATTTTCCATAATAAATTTGCCATGTCTCTACTTCACGACTGCTAAATATGAACTGTCAAGACTAATATTTACCAAAATGGCGGCAAAACAAAGTAGTATACCTTCCCGACGGATACCATGTATTTTCTGTATTCTATTAAATCATACCATTCCAAAAGAAAATTACCTTCCATTAATCTTTTGTACATAAACTGTATTTTCAATGTAACTTTTGTATAAGAAATCTATATTCCATGATAAAGTTACATAAGACAAATGTCGACGCATTTCAATAATATGACTTTAGTACTACTTTTCTTTATAAAGTGTATTCTATGACACTTTTCTATTACGAAGTTCAAATTTACATACACTTTTGTATGTGATGGTGTCTTCCGAGGCAATTACTTATTTGGAAAGTGTCTCCCATATAAAGAAGACATTTTCCTAAGGTGTTTCTTTGAAAATATATTCATATATAATAGTATCATACAAGATGCTTCTCATATAGAAAGTGCGTTTTTAGTATTGAAGCGGACAGATGGTAAGAGGTATGTTCTCCTCAACTTTGGCCTTTACATTCTTATCCTTTAGCTCCAGTCTATTTCATTTTTAGCTCTGTTTATTTCCTGCTCAAATTCTTTCTTGTTTATCTCAAAATGTCTCCGAACATTGCACTAGTATGACCTAAGAGGAATACTCTGACGCTTTTAACTGTAGTCATTTTTTACGAGGCGATTCCATTTTTGATCCCTTTATTCTTTGTTTTACGTCTAACAGGATGAATTTTATGAAATTCCCCTTCATCGCTCGCCCACATTTATCGTTTGATATACATTCCCAATTTTATGACTTTAACTTCAACTCTTTCTTCCATCTGTTTGTTTCAACTCTTTTTACACCTACGTCGTAATAGTAATGTTTCTATCAATTTATGTGGTTCCAGTTTCAGCTCTTTACCTTAGGCGATGGTATCATCTCGTCTCCCCACTCCATCATGTTTTATCCCCTAAAGGCAAGAATTTTTATAAATCCCTTCTATGCCTTGGCTGTGAATCTACACATCCAATTTCATGATTTAGGCTTCACCTATTTAAATTTGACCTCTTTCTAAAAATTCTTTTTTTGAGTAGCTACATTATAAAAGCAGACTTCACTTCAGCCACTTGCTATGAGCAATGATACAATTTTTGTCCCGCTTCTCCCCGTTGCGCGACTATGCTGTAATATATTTCATCTTGCGAGTATATGAGAAAAGATGTGCATATGTTAAATTATTTGTAATTGCCGCCTAGACATCTCTAATTGCTGAGAACGTCGCCTGGGGGAAGTTTCGGGATTTCCCTCAATACTTGCTTGCACTCGAGCAATGGTCACTTCGTTTCGAATTGCACGAGGTCTTCCAGCACGCGGAAGATATACAATCGTTTGCTGTGGATAACAGTACCATTTTCGTACACTCTCATGTACCAGATTTGTCCATTTTACCCTGTTTTTATCCCTAAAAGCATGAATTTTAGAAATGTCCTTCATACTTTGTATTTGCTCTGAAAGGGCAATGCCAATTTCCATGATCCTATATCTGGAAGTTTGATTTGGGCGATAGTACCACATTTGTCTTTTTTTACCCTGTTGTTGCCCCTGACAGTATGAATTTTGGAAAATCCCTCCTTACTTGCATCTGGCCAATTTTCGTGATTTCCATTTTAGCCGTTTAACCTGGGATATGTTCTCAGCGATTGGTCATTTGTTACTCAACCACAAGGAACATTTTACGCGTCGGTTTGGGTTTGAAAGCCTATAAAATTCAACTCACGCAAGAATTAAAACCGAATGACCTATTACAACGTCTAATTTTTGGTGAATGGGCCTTACAAAAGCTCAATGAAAATACGCTGTTTTGTCGAAAAATTGTGTTCAGCGATGAGGCTTATTTCTTGCTGAACGGATACGTAAACAAGCAAAACTGTCGCATCTGGAGTGATGAACAGCCACATGCCATACATGAATTACCGATGCATCCGGAAAAAACGAAAGTCTGGTGTGGCTTATGGGCTGGTGGCATCATCGGTCAATTTTTCTTCAAAGACGACCCTGGAAGAAACGTTACCGTTACCGTCAGCGGCGAACGATATCGAGCTATGAAATGCGATTTTTTTTGCCCCAATTGTGCAACATGCCACACTACTCATGAAGCAATGGGTATGTTGAGGGATGAATTTGGTGAGCAACTTATCACGATTTGGCCCTGTGAGTTGGCCCGCTCTCGATTATTTATTTGTCAAGCCATTGATCTATGTGAACAAGCCGAACACTATTGAAGGCTTAGAGGATAACATAACAGGCGTTATTCGTTGAAAATAACGGTTATTTTTTGATCACACCTCGTACTTCGCAAAAACTTCGCAGAAAGGGACTGCATTTGTAATGAATAAGAAACTGGGACAGCGTGACGATAAACTTGCAAAATCATTGTTAAATCTGTTTATACATATTTTCAGTTGGCTAAAAAAAGCAAAACTGAATTTCGAATATCCGTATTCTGCAAATGTCAGGTAGATGGGTTTAGCTTATTTTTACTACTTGTGTAAACAGCAGATAATAATAATTTTATTAATTGTATAATATCGAACATATTTCAACATGAATCCCACAAATAAATAAACGCCAGTTTAAAATTTATAACAGTAAAAGAATGATTTTAACAATATTTTTTCTTTTATATATACGAGTATATATTCGCTAAATCTTTTGTAATTTTTCTAATTTACTTTGGTTTTCTTCGAGCTTCTTCCTCTGGCACCAAACATCGAACGAAGCAAAGCAACCGCAGCTAATGCAACCAACGATGCCGCAACCACCCCAATTGATATAACATCCAACAAATAGTATTGGAACCAGTTTAAATCCAAACCCGCCGAACGAATGTGTGCAGCTCCTTTATGTCGGATTACATACTCAATCCAATAGATGGCGGTGTCACGAGAACTCATCGGGCGATCACGGAAAACTCGCGAAATTCTCTTAATATTATCAGCATAAAAGGGATCATACAGAAGCCTCTGCAGTGAATCTTTAAGATTTTCTCGTGTAATCGAAGGGAATTGCAAGCTGATGGCATAACCACCCATTTCCGCTTTCTTTATATTCAAGTGTTGGTCGCAATAAATGGGAATGCCCAACATGGGTATGGCGTGGTAGACACCTTCCTGGCTGCCAAAGAGTCCCCCATGGGTTATGAACACCTTGACATTGGGATGAGCCAAAATATCGGATTGTGGCAACCACGCCTTTATGAGAACATTTTTGGGCATATCAGTAATATTATCACTTTCGAATTTCCATATAACGCGCTGTTTCAGGGCGGCAAAGATGTCAAGGAAAATACGTAACTTTTCTTCAGGCATATCCTTTGATTGCACATTACTTCCTGAAAATTGAGAAATTTAAAGTTTTTTTTAGAGTTTTCTCTCTTTGTTTTCTGATACCTTACCCAAACTGAAGAAAATGACTCCGTCGTCGGCTCCATCCAAAAAAGCCTGTATGTCTTCTGGCAACTTCTTGGGAGGATAGATATGCATTCCTCCCACTTGTATCATGCCAGGAGCTATGGGTCTCGAGGTTGACAAAGGTGCATAGCTGTTCAGTAGTATTAAGGAAATGTTCTTCTCCATTTGTGAAATTCGTGGTATGTTAACTAAAATGTAAGTTCAAATTTGAATTGAGGATTAAACTGTGGATAACTGACAAAAAAAGATGCTGATGAAGATATGTTGCAGCCTTAGGAGTAAAGCATTTCACTATATTTGCAGTATGACATCATAAAATCTAAACTGTAGCCATTAAATTTTCCCATGTTGTATTTTGTCCAGGAAAAATCGGTATTGCTTTTAATTTTACAATAAAACTTGACTTTCCCATATTGTATTTTGTCCAGGAAAATCGGTATTGCTTTCAAATTTACAATATATTCAATCACATCAGTCCATTATTAACAGAAGAAATTTGTACAATGATTACTACTACAAAACCAGGGTGATGGGGGATAATTCTAATTTGATCTCTCCAACTGTTATCTACTGGAGAATACCAAGAATTTTGTGAATTTCTGGTACTGTCGTCGAATATGTTGTCTGGTGATAGCTGAATGACATAAATAACATGCTGACCTCGACGCGTTTTATGTAAGCAGGTAACACCTGTTGCTGAAACTCAATACCATTGTCGGATGCTGTGACCTAATAAGCCGCTCATTTTGAATAAAAATTATTGGAATCCTCCAAATGTTGGCGTCCACCCCAGCCGTTATTGAAAATATAATTTAAGGATATATTAATTAATTTCCTATCATAAAACTGTTGCACCTTCTGAAGTTTAATGATTTTTCTATAGAAACACGTCCAGAGAATATTTTATTTGACAATAATTTCAGTGTTGTAAATATCATGCTCAGTAGCATTTCCTATAAGCTTTGTGTCAACAAACGCTAGTGATTTTTCTGTAGAAAAATTTGGAATCTCTCTTACCTTTCAAATGTCCAAAATATTTTTCAAGCATTTTTTCCATCTTCGGAATGTAGCTGAACTCCCGAATATAATCTGTAATCAGCGAATAATATGTATTCCTAACACGTTCCACAAATGTCATGCGATCTGTCAGGGGTGTGAAACCATGCGGGACAAAAGACCAAGGCATTATTACGCCCATCATTTGACTCATATGACTCTCAAAGCCCAGAGTGCTGCTTGTGACCACCGGAATATCATAGATGTACGAGAGAGCCAAGAACGGTTCCTGATAGAACTGCTCACATAGCAATAGATCGTATTTACCCTGCGGATCGGGTTCATTAATAACTTCCATGACTTTGGGCTGTTTTAAGGCATGCTCCGTAGTGGTTATTCCAATAATCTCAAGCATTTTATAGAAATCCACAATACCCATGCTAGTCAATTCGAAAATATTGTCAGCATCAAAGAAGGGAATGACTGGAAGAGGGCCACAAAATACATTTACAGCCAATCTACATTACGAGTATTTAAGTTGAATTCTTTACCATCACTCCAAAAATCATAAACAGGTTCGATTAGGATTTCCGTATAGTTATGTCCCAATTTTAGATGTTTCAATGTGATGGCTGTTATCATGGTCACTTGATGACCCTTCTGCACCAACTCTTTTATGATGGCTGTGGTCATCATGAAGTGACTTTTGCCAGGAAATGAATAGACAGCCAATATTCTAGAACTTTCGCTTCCAGAAGGGCACCAACTGAAGAGGAGCAACAAAGATATGCTAGCAGTTGGCCAGGTGAACGATTTATTAAACTAATGGAAATGAAAAAAAAACAGGAGCAAATTTTTATTAGAAATGGTTGATTTCTATATATACTCGTATATATAGCTATATATATATATATAGTGGCGCATAAGTAACGTTAATATTTGATCAGTGAATACATTATTTTTACACTCTTTTTTTCGTCTCTTTACAGAGTTAACTAAATAATACTTGGGAAATTTATAATGGAAAGGTTCAGCACAGGGCAAAGAACCAAAGTTGTTCAATTTTACTTTGAAAGTCAGCATTCAATTATTCAGATCATATCGAAATTTCTTTCATGTTCGAAATGCTCTTAGTGCTCCAACAATTTACCGAATGGTTCAGCGTTTTGGGTAACAAGGGGCTGTCTGTGATCTTCCGCGTGCTGGAAGACCTCGTGCAGTTCGAAATGAAGTGACCATTGCTCGAGTGCAAGCAAGTATTGAGAAAAACCCTGAAAATTTCACCAGGCGACGTTCTCAGCAGTTAGAGATGTCTAGGCGGTCTTAGCAAAGAACTTTACGTATGT
>JAHXMU010000106.1:810505-837379 GCA_019455685.1 Philornis downsi | reverse complement strand
ATAATGCAAAATATATAGAGAAAATTCGTGTTAATTATTGCATTCCAACATGAAACGAGTTGTAAACATTTATGTGTGAAAAAAAAAACCTTTGAAAATATAATGAAATTTATATACTCGTGTACTGTTGGGAATTTTCCTTTACCCTCCATCGCCCATTAGCATATCCTACTTTCTTGAGTAATTTTCTGTTACTACACATGATCTTAAAACTTCGTCAGCGCACAAATGTGTTATCAGTCAAAAGATAATATTATGCCACAGACAAAACGTAATATTCTTTCTTACAAACCCTGCAAGGCGTCTAATCCTACAATTGTCTAATCTCGTAAATGGTTCCCATAGATGCTTGTTCACTGTTATTTATTTACGCGCCCGTCTGGAAACTCAAGTCGTTCCTCAAATCGCTAAATTTATTATCAGAAATTTGAGGCGAGATGCGCACTTAAAGTGTTTAATTTTAGATTACAAACTCTAATCTTGTTTACTTAAAACTGTTCGAAGATATTACAGTCATACAAGGAGAGACAGGAGACGCGATAAATTTACGCAAAGAGCTAGAGCATATGAATGTTTAGTTATAAAACCAGGCAGAAAATTCTGTACTCCTTTCATGCTTTTCTATTAATTTCATCATATTAATTTTTTAATATAGACAATTAGTTAAAGCACCGAATTAAAAAAATGTTTATGTTTTCTTATTTTGTTTTCTTTTCTTGAGGCGAGACGCGCGCTCAAAGTATTTTATTTTAGATTACAAACTCTAATATTGTTTATTTAAACCTGTTCGAAGATATTACAGTCATGCAAGGAGAGACGGGAGACGTGACAAATTGTCGAAAAGACTTGAATTTTTAGTTATAACACCAGTACTCTTTTTACGCTTTTCTATTAATTTCATCATATTAATTTTTTATTATAGAAAATTATTTAAAGCACCGAATTAAGAAATTTTTATGTTTTCTTTTCATTTCATTTCTTTTCTTTTCTTTCTTTTCTTTCCTTTGCTTTTCTTCTTTTCGTATTCCAACAGCTTTGAAGTATTCCATTAACCCATGATTTGTTTTATTTTTAATATATATTTTTTAATAATCCATCACAATTTTCATAAATTTTTCTTTTAATGGTTTTCAATACATCTGTTTCGTCTATTGCTGCTTCCTCAAAATTGTCGATTGTATACATTTTAGTTCACACAAGGATTGCAATTATAACAATAAATTAAACATATTTTTGCATTAGAAATGAATTTATTAATAATACTCGTAATATACATAATCACCATTTTTCTGACGTAAATATTCTACAATTCAAATGCAATTCTAGTAAGCGTTCAGTTTGATCCTCAGACGATTCGTATGAAACTGAACTGTTAAAGATTGCTTTGAAATTGTTCACAATATTTATTATTGTACAAAACTTATCGCCACAATACTGAATAGTTTCGAGAGTAGAATACAAAAGACTGAGATGTCATTCATCTACTTTGTAGAGAGTTAATAACTATTGTAAACCGAATAAAATTTCGTAATGTCGTTAGCTTGTATGTCAGCAGCGAATGCAGTTGAATTGGAAAATCAGTACTTGAGTTCATTCACTGTTTCTTTACCTATACATCAAGTCATTCCCAATCGGGGGGATTGGGGATGTTGCGTGAAAAACTACAAAATTTTGGTTTGCGCTTTGAATGAAGTGAACAGAAAAGTGCACGCATTCGTGAGCGTTAGAGGAGGCAAATAAAATAATTTCGAATTTAATCAATACTGACCAGGTTGTCAGTAGTTAAATATCTGTCATCTGAAGTATTATTTATTTATTTATTTACCAATATGGATCGTTTAACAACCGAAGAACAAGTAAAAATTGTTAAAACTTACTAAAAAATTGGTGATTCAAACGTGATTCAATACGACCGATTTTGGCGTTATTTCATGAAAAGTTTCCAAAAAGCGTAATTTCACGTTGGCCACCAAGATCATGTGATTTGACGCCGTTAATTTTTTTTTGTGGGACTACGTCAAACACCGTCTTTACGCTGATAATTCACAAAAGCACCGCCTAAAATGTGCTAAAAAGTGGTCGAAAACTACCTCAAAATTCAAATGATATAAAAGGTTAATCAAAATCATAGCTTTATATTTGTTTTATTTATCTTTGCTTGAAAACGAAAAATGGATAACCCTTCTTACTCTTACATTATGCTAACTATTATATAACCCTAAGTTGGCCAATATTATTGGTTTGTGGGCCTTGTTCAATTTGATAGAAGTGAATTGTCCAGAATTACCAATATGCCACCTACATTAAGATTGGGAGTGTAATTTTTTCACCTATGAGAAGAATTGGGGTAGTCTTCCAGCATATGACAAGTTGACAGTGAAAATCGCTTCCAGTTCTAATCATCGTTTAAAGAGCAAAAAATTTTGATTGGTCGTTTTAAACTGCGGCCTGCGGAATCTTATGACATCTCGGAGATTGACCGAGATGCCATGATACCATTCCATTCGTATAATTATTGTGGCCAACTGTTTAAATATAAATTTGTGAGAACAGACAATTTGAATGATAAAGTTTTTTCTGCAGCCCCCTAGAAGCCGCTCATATGATGCGTATTCATGAGAAACCGTGAATGCATTATTGTGAATATATGTCAATTGCAGTGGTTTTAAGAAGGTTACTGAACTTTTTTGGAAGCGATGTATTAGCATCAATGAAATAATCTGAAAATATGCAATAGAGAAGCCTCCACTTCAAGACAAATTGATCGAACAAGGCTGCGAAAAATGCTGCAGATTACCCAGAGCATAACTCCAAGTCAATTGTTTTTTTTTTTATGAGGCCATTTGTTTTGGTTTCGCCCACGGCCGCATTTACTCTGAAAATGGAAAACATCGCCGACAGCACAATATTTACACCCAACACCATTCATCGAGTGATTAAAATTGTCATTCCTCTTGTGCCAACTCATCTGAGACGTCCTAAAATATCATTATTATGGTTACCATTTTCAGTTCAACAGTTTATTGGTCAATTAAGGCATGTGATCAATATATGAGGGGATTTCATTTCTCGCCTACTATCGACTTAAACAGAAAATGATAAAATTTTAGAAGTTTAATTAACTGATTCTTATATCTGCGACTTGTATATTACGAAAAAAATTCGACTGAATTTTTTTACTCTAAAACGTTTCTCTAAATATTTGTGCTATAGGCGTGTGTTTTTGTGAGCTGAAACATTTTAAAAACACCTCCAGAAACCTGAAATGATTTACACTATATTCTGGAGTATCAACTTTGAGATTGCTGCTGGAGTTCCATAAGGATCAATAATATTTTCAACACTCTATTCGATGTTTACTTCCGATTTTGAAGCTAACAAGAACCAATTAATAGCATTTTATGCCGACGACTCTGCTATCAGCGGAAAAGGTCCAATGCAATAATTGAAAGAATGGAACAAACATTACTGTCAGCTCAAAAGTACTTTGAGCACTGCAAAATTAAAATTAACCACAATAAAACACAAGCAATAATATTTGCTTTTAACAAATCACCCAAGAGAATTCCAACACAGCCGCTTACAGTTCTTAATACAACAATAAGTCTACAAGATTCAGTGAAGTTCTCAGACAAATATTTTGATAAAAAATTGAACTTTACTCAACATATTAATTACATATGTGCAAAGGCGATTGGATGTGGAAGAGCATTATTTCCACTGTTAAATAAAAAATATAAATTAAACTGCAAAAATAAAACGCTTATTTGCAATATGTATGTAAGTATGGATGTCAAATTTACATATTACAATGCGATTGCCAGTGGATAGCTAAGAGAAAATGGTCTGTCTAGAAATTCTTCTTCTTCTTAGATGGCGACTGGAACAGACATACTTATCTATTACACGCCGCCCGTAGAAAATAATTCTAAGCGCTTCGATCTTCTGCGCTCCTCCTCCAATTCATCACACCAAGTTTCGATAATATTTCAAAAGTCTGGTCTTTCCAACGGAGTTTCGGTCGCCCTCTTCTGCGCCGTCCATCGAGTTCGTTGTCGAAAACTTTCCGTGCCGGAGCATTTGGGTGCATTCGCACAACATGATCCAGCCAACGCAATCGCTGTATATTAATGCGTTTGACCACGTCGATGTCGGTATATAGCTCATACAGCTCATTGTTCATACGGCGCCGATACTCTCCGTTAACGATAGTGGGTCCATATATTTTCCGGAGTATTTTCCTCTCGAAAACTGCCAGTACTAATTCATCCGCATGCGTCATAACCCAGGATTCTGCGCCATATAACAAGACATGTAGAACCAACGTCTGGTATAGTCGGATTTTTGTTTGTCGAGAGAGGGCTTTATCATTGCATCGCTTGCTTAGCTCATAGTAATATCTGTTAGCAAGCAATACTGTTCTCTTTATCTCCATGCTGACATCATTCGTTTTTTTTACAGAGGAACAGAGGTAGATGAATTCTATCCCCCACTTCAAAATTATAGTCGTCAACGTTCACACAATGTCCCAAACGTGTAGATTCTTTGTTCGTTGAAACCGATAACTTTGTTTTGTCTTCGTTTACCACTAGACCCTTTTGTGATGCTTCCTCCTCGATGCTTGAGAAGGTTGCAGTAACATCTCGTAGTTTTCGCCCAATAATGTCTATATCATCTGCATACGAGTATGCGAGTAATAGAAATAGGAGTGGATAATTTGGAAGTGTACTAACGCAATTGTCGGTTGTGTCTTCCAGCTAGAAGATATCAAATTGCGGAGGCCAGTATGGGACAATCCCCCATTGACGAAGTTGAGGCTTATCTTAGCATCTCTGCTACCCTATGGGTCTGTAGCATCTGGTTGCAATGCAACTCCACATTCTAGCACTGAGACTTTATCAGCAATTTCGGCTAGCAGTGGGAATAGATATAATTAGCATTTGCTATAAGGCATGAGCAAGTCATTGGTAAACTTTCGGTAATATTCTGCCATAACTCGCAAAAAACTACTTTATATTATAATTTTTTAATAAAGTTTAATAACGGCCTTGCCTGGTTAGATGATTTTACTCGAAAACATCAATAAAAAGTGTTTTATTTAAGAAATCACCGATTTTTGGAAGTTATTTTGAAAAGATCCGGCTCATGAATGATTATTAAGAATCGCAAAATATTTTGAGAATATTCTTTATAAAATCCAATCCTTCATTCCTCCGGATGATGGTATAAAAAGAATTTCGTTAACACCTCACACATAGCTTGTTTTACTCCACTTCAACATCGCTCGCCGTATTTAGAAAATCCTTTACATACAGCTCTATTTTATATTTGCACAAAATACTACAAGAAAATATGATTTTATGCACTATCGAGAAGAATGTAAAAGTTTATCAATAGTATTTATCATTACGGTGGTAAACTTTCCTGCCACAGCAAAATAAAAATCACGTTGAGAAACACTGATTGCAAATAAACTTATGTCAGGAAATATTACGTGATTTCAAAAGCAAAAATCATTTCTAACTACTTTCGCCTTTATGGCATTTTAACGACTTACACGGGATGTGAAAGAAAAGCTTAATTTATTAACAAACTAGTCGTTCCAGAAAACATTGTTTCACAGGCCACAGTAGAAGTATATAATAAGGTAAGGTGAATATTAGTTTTTTTTTTCATTATGTTTATTTTTTTATTTTTATTCTTTTATTTATTTTTAGTTTCATTTATTTATTTATTTATTTTTTTAATTTATTTAATTACAATTACGTTTAATATACGTAAATAAATTTCGATTCACGATGAAATCACTAAAATAAAGGATTTTAATTAATATATAATGATATCACACTTACTTACTTTCCTAAATGGTAACTACAGGGTGGGCCATAAAGGTGTTGGCGGTTTAAATATTCAATTTAAAAAAAACTACGAAACATAAAATAATATATATTTGTATTTTTAAAAGGTAGAAGCATGGGCATTTTTAAGACTTAAAAATAATGTTGTCCAAATGGCTTTCCTCGGCTGCTTGACACTCTTGGAACCGAAGTCACAAATTTTGGAAAACTCGTTGAAAAGTTATTCTCGGTATTTTGTTACTTTCCTGAATAATGTTCCTCTTCAACAGCTCTAAATTGGTCGGATTATTCTCGTAGACTACCGATTTGAGGTAGCCCCATAGAAAATAATCGCATGGACAGAGATCGAGGCTACGTGGGGGCCATTCAATATCCCCCCTTTTCGAAATAAGTTTTCCAGGAAAAACATTTTTCAGCAGCTCTATGGATACCCTAGCTGTATAACATGTGGCCCCAACCTGTTGAAACCACATCCTCGAGGTATTGCCTTGAAGTTCTTGCAAAGCTGGCACCAAAAAGTCTGCTAGCATGTTGCAATAATTGTTCTCTCTAACCGTCATCGCATGCCCTCTTTCGTCCTCAAAAAAGTATGGTCCAATAATACCGGTTGACGTTATCCCAGCCCACACAACAAGCTTAGGGCTATGAAGTGGACGTTCATGCAAGCGTCGGGGATTAGTCTTGGACCAGAACCGACAATTTTGCTTGTTCACATGGCCATTAAGGTGAAAATTGGCCTCATCACTAAAAATCACGTTGTTGAAATTGTTGAACCGCTCTAGCATCAAATTGACAAAGTTAAGTCGGTTATTGGCATCATCGGGTTTTAATTCTTGGACTATCTAAATCTTATAAGCCTTCAAATGCAAATCACGTTTCAAAATTCGTCGTAAAGTTGTTCTTTTGACATCCAAAGACTGACTTCTCTTACGTGTTGACACGCTCCACAATGTCCGCTGATCTTGCAAAAACTGGGCGACCACGAACCGTAATTGGTACTGTTGAGCCGGTTGTTTCGAACATTCTGATCCATTTTCGTATCACATTGGTGCTTGGAACTTCACTTAAATCGTGTAAACCGTGTTCATGCCGATACAAACGTCGTGCAGTAATCACTGATTTATTGTTTTCGTAATACGCTCGGACACAAAATGCACGCTGCACTTCCGTGTACGGCTCCATGGCGACTAAATTTCCAGGGAGCGGCGCAGCGAACAACATATCCCCCCGCCACCCCGCGCCGCGCGTTGTCGAGAAATTGAAGAATTAAATCGCCAACACTCATATGGCCCACATTTTCTCCCCCAAATATTTCACACCCTCTAATTTTTCACACAAAGTTGTGACCGAACTTCAGAAGTCTGTTCGTTCCAACGGAATTTTTGTCGCCCTATTCTGCCGCCTATCGAGTTCCTCGTCAATTACTGTTAGTGTTGTTAGGGTATATTCCCACAATATGATCCAGCTCTATCTTAATGCTCTTGAAAATGTCGACTTCAGTATACAGATCACGGTGTGTTTTCGCGGGTATGGAGGTTTGGAACATGGACAAATATTTGCTCAAGAGGTTTTATAGAAATGAGAACGCCAAAGCACGTAAGTATTCGGGTTTTTATTGGTGGGCAAATATATTTCACCTTCAAGGCCGCAATAATAAATTACTGATGATATTTGGGCAAAATGACAGTGTATTTCAGCTTTTCCAATGATTCTGTTTTCCTACACAATAATTGAGGATTCCTTATTTGACTGAGATTTAGGGACGAACTGACTTATATCGTTAAAAGTAAAGATCGATAAACCTCCGTCTATTAACGAAACTTACTGCTAGAATACTGTTTGAGTAATTAATCAATACACGAGAAGAAAATACTCATAAAACAGAAAGGATTATAAAATTAGGACTATTTTAAATTAATGTTGAGTTCGGATTCAAACACGGTGCATATAATAAATGATGGCGGTACTCTATATTAGCAATGATGGGTCCATATATTATATTTTTTTGGAGGACTCCAAAGACTTCCAGAACTGATTCATTTGCTTGTATCATAATCAACAATTTTGCTGCATATAGCAAAACAGGCAGTGTTTGTGTTAGCTGAAGTTTTTGGCATAGCTGAATTTTATTTATACTAAGTCCCCTAATATAATCTGTTTGCAAGCAGTACACTTTTTCTAATCTCCAGGTTGACATTATTACATTAATTCTCAGCAGACCTGAAGAAAATGTATTCATCCACCGCTCCAAAATTATAGTAGTTAACTTTCACCCAAACGTGCAGAATGTATTAGCGTGTAGAAGGTATAGCGATTTACCAAAGATATTTTGGCGCTCATTGCACTTTTGCAAAACTGTGAAAGTATGACGAAGCTATGTGTAAGTCAGTTGACCTAACTGAAATTTTTGTACTGATTTCCTATTGAGTTATAAGAATTGGGTGGCATTTCTCCTGTGCACCATTACTGTTCCGAAAATCAAACCGGTGTTCAGGCATGACGATCTGTTCCTTTTGACTCTTTCTCAATGCTTAGGGGCACTGCAATCGACATAGACATGTAGCATATGACTTTTGTTAAAGATGGTTCTAGTCGCTTTCCTCATAATCATCTCCAACAGTATCTTGAATAAGTCGCACAATAGGCTGTCGCCCTGTCTAAATTCTCATTCGTTGTAAGAGGGCTCGCTAAGATTTTTAACCAATTAGCGACTCAAATATAAAACTTGGAAAACTTGTTAACTTGATCCCTCTTACCCGCCACATATCAACCTCATTTTAAAAGTTTCTTCATGCTGAACATTTTTCAGGAAGACAAGTGGGGCTGGTGTCTGCTACAGTTGGATTTTTGTACGTTGAAGGAGGTCTTTGTCACTAAATCGATAGATAAACTCATAATAACGACACTCTTCCACGAATTTCCAAATGATTTGTTGACTGCAGTTCCGAGGTGGATGATTTCATCTACCAATCTAAATTTAAAGTTGTCAACATTCACGCAGCTTCTCAAATGAGCAAACTCTTTGTTCGTCGTTTATCGCCAGACCAATTTTAGCGGACTGCTTCCCGATGTTCGAGAAGACTGTGATAACAACTCGCAGATTTCTATCAGTGATGCCAACATCATTGGCATACGCAAGCAGTATATGGCATCTGTTAAAGATGGTACTAGTCATGTTAACAGCAGATTTCCTCATGATCATGTCCAGCGGTATACAGTATAAAATCTTCGTTTGGTGTAAAACAGCTCATTAAATATTTTGTTCATATTTATAGAAGACTTCGCATCAGTTTGTGTTATACTACAAAAACCTGCAAGATTCACAGGAATAGCAAACTCGTTATAAAGCCTTATAAAGTTTTCGTCATATTGGACAGTCGAAAGCGGCCTTATAATTGACGAAAAGGTGAAATATATTGATCCGTTCTTCTAGGGTCTTCTCTAGCATTTACCGTAATGTGAATTTCTGCTCAATTGTGGTTTGGCGTAGTCCAGATTCATATTGATAAGGTGAGCTAGAATAGATTTTAGTCTTTCATATAGCACACTCGACGGAGTACGCACAACAGAATCGCCTTTGTTGAAAACAGTACAGAATACACTTAGAGCCCTGCTCGATAACCTTTGCTTTTGACCTTCGCCTTACTTTGATAGAATTTTGAAGCTTCATACAGAGATACAGAGATATGTACTGTATCTTTCTATATATATATTTAAGTTCCCACATTCTTTTCAAAACAGTTTATTCCGCTAATGAAACCGTCTGGCACTTAGACTTGTCCTTATAGCATTCACTCCACTTTTCCGACTGTTGACCTAACATTTTCCCAATTTTCAATTTGGTACCGCATAATTCTAATGTGCTGGTAAGAGCAACGGTCGAATGTTTCTTTTAGACATTTATAGAAAGAATCTTTGCTTCCTTGCCTTCATTTTTCATCCATTCCATGTACTTCGGCCTATTTAGGTTCTTGTTCGTACATAATAGAATATAATAATTTTAACATAATTAATTGCAGTGATTGCAACGTCAGCTGCATGTATATGTATGTATTGTCATTTGTGTCGTCATTATTTCATTTTTTACCCTCTAAGGGTGACAATTTTTAAAATCCCTCCTCATTCTTCCAGTTCTGAAATTATGAACTTCGCAGACATTCATTGATGCGTCGACAACACGCGCGTTAAGTGCGATTTGATTTGTTTACTTATTTGCTTTGCAGGTTTAACGTTTAACGTTAAACGTTTACGTTAACGTTTGTTAATTTTTGATAATTGATAATTCTCCATCGGTGGATTGCGCAATATCCTACACGTGAAATCTTCCGGGCAAGTTTTGTTTCATTAGTTGAAGTTTAAAATTATCTCTTTTACTGAATTACGATTCAGTAAATTTATCTGCATAGAAGTGTCCTACTTAAAATTTATTTTAGATTTTTCCATTAGCGAACTTTACTAGAACTGCCAAACATTTCGCATTCAAGGTCTAAAACACTTCTCTACCCTTTTGTCATTTAATTGGTATATAAATTTCAGCTGGTTGAGCTGACTTCATTTAAATACAATTTTTCCAGTAGACATATTATGACAGATCAACATATGAAACTGTTACAGTATTTTTGATCAGTATTCCGTGACATTTCATTAAAGAACAATTTATCGCTGCTGAAGGCTGTGATCTAGACAATATTTGATTTTAGCACCACTTACTACATAACCTGTAAAACTATAACATTATTGCATATAATTCATTGAACAATTAGTTTCATTCGTTGGAAAACTAAATTGGCGTCCCAAATCATGTGATATTGGACTACACTGATAGAAAAACCGTCATCAATATAATGTAATTTGACATTGCATCAATGACAAGTGCCATTATTTTTGAACCCATGACACATGTCATTGATGCGATGTCAAATGTGTCATCAACTGTTGATTTTGTCATCATGTCAATGACATAAGTGTGTCATAGAATGGATGACATCTTACATAGCATTGATGTCATTTGTCATCAAATTTGAACCGATGACACATGTCATCAGCGTGATGTAATTTTGTCATCCCGGCAATGAAAAAAGTCATCAATGCAATGTCAATTTGTCATTGATATAATAACACATTGACATCAATATTATGACATATCGTAAAATTAATGACAACGTGTCATCAATGGAATGACGTAATGTCATCTACTCACTGACAAAATGTCATTGATGTAATGAACATATTACATCAATATAATGAAAAAATTACATTGATGCAATGAAATCTGGCATTCATGTAATGACAAAATGTCATGTAAATAATGATATTGTGTCATCGATCTAATGACATTGTGACATTGATATGATGCTTCATTAATCCAATGGTACCGTTCATTTATGCAATCTAAATTTGTTGTACATTCTATGATAGTATTTCATAAATTCAATGCAAGGGTATTGCGGTATTTAAATTCTGATTCAATGAATTATTTCCCTTTTAGGTACGACAAACTTGGACTGCATCAATGGAACATTATCATTGGTTCAATGAAATATATTATCCTTACATGTATATTACCCTATTACATTACATTACATACAACACAGCAGTAACATTTAACATTTTTTTATTTAAACAACATAAAATTGTACTTCAATTTCATAAATAACATACATATATAACAAAAAAAATAAATAAATTCTTCTTATGTACATAAAAACTTTAGTAATAAGGTGAAACAGGATTTAAAATAGAATTGAATTGTGATAATTCTTTGGTTTATACTTTCAAAATGTGTAATACAATATATATGTATATGGTATATAATTTCCAAAAAAAATTAACTTTAGTCAGTATTTTGACAGCTCTTTTATTAAAAGAAAAACTTTAGACACTTTCACTGTTGTTTTGTCAAGGTTATAAAAAAAGTTTTCAATAAATATCCACATAGGACTACATGCCCGTGGATACTCAATATTGAACAGATGAAATACTTTAAAACATATATCAAGAGCTCTCACGTAGGTGTTGAATGGCAGTAATTGCCCATCTAAATACAGTAAAAACTTTGTTACTTCAAGAGTTTTTTGGTCTCCTAATCCTAAAATAAATGGTTGTATGGGTTGCTTTTTTTTCTGATAACTCAGTTAGGTGATTGTCTAAGGACTGCATCGTCTCGTTTATAAATAAGAATGAGTCTTGCGAATCTCTCACGGTAAAATTTCTATATTGTTTCTTTCCAGAGATCCCAATACGGAATCCCTTTTGTGTTTGAAATAAAATATTGTGTAGGCACCACAAAAGTTTTAGCTGGGTATTGTCAGTTCGAGAATCTAGAAAACAAATGCAGCGGAGTTAATTAATATTTTTTTAATTTTGAAAATGCAATTATACCGTTTTCCAAATCTTCTATTTCAATGGAATCCATAATTCGTTTGAAATTTGGATCTCGAATTTTGGCTCCGGCTTTTAAATACTTGCAAATCTTCACAAACTTTCCTTTCCAATCCATGAGGGTATCGCAATTTTGATTGATTGCGTAAAAATCATTGTCAATCTTGAAATAAATAAGTTTCAAAAGGTACAGTAGGTAATTTTTTGAATGTTTAGATTTTGCAATTAATTTATTAAAACGGTTCTATTTGTAATCATTATCTACGGTTTACTAATTTCATAACATTTAATAAATTAATTGTACGTATAATATTTACTTACCAATCGAAGGTAATGGGTGCCTTTATATACAGCCCATGCCGAAAAGAAGTCTTCCGGTGAGAGATCATCATAACAGATGCTCTGAAGATGACGTTGGTCGTCAGTTTCGGTAACTAAAACAAGAAAAAAATGATAAGGTATAATTAATAGAATATTTAAAATAAGTATGCAAAATATATATGTACTTACAAATCATATCCTTTTTCGAAGTAGTTTCAGATTTGGATGTCTCTATAAAGTTTTTCAATGATCTTTTATTGTTGATATATTTTGTGTATATTTTACCACGTCTTTCTGTCCAGTAAAATTCAATTTTTTCAGTAGGGAAAATTATTAAGATTTGTTTTTCTATATTATAGCTTATTTGTGTTCCCATGTGAATGTCCTTGGATTCAAAGTGTTGTACTATAATGTTTATCAACATGTTACGTTGCTCAGGAGTGATATCGCTAGTTTCCTTATAAGATTCCAAAATTTTGCACCCAATTTTGTGATTTTGCAAAATATCCATCACACTAACTTTCGAATTTGTACATTCATCTTCAGTAATAGAAGAAGATGACGATAAAGTAAAATTTTGGCTCTCATGCAAAACTTTTTGAACTAAGATCGGAAGATTTTTGTCCATTCTCCATTTATCGAAATTATATTTAAAAATTACTTTATCGCCGAATTTCATTTTGCTCGTCAAATCATCCAAATCGTCTCTGCCTTTACATGTTTTTTATCTAAATAAAGGAATTCTTCTAGCTATCCGTCCTGGTAACGTGCTTCTTGTAGTCTACGACGAAAGAACCGTTCACAATGAAATTACATTTCCAATTTCTGCTGAAATCGATCTTAAAGACACAAACGGGTCCTTCTTCGCAAGTGTTACAATACGGATATCTGTTGTTTTTGAAGTTTTTTTTGGGTCTTTCGCGAGCATTTTGTACAAAAAATGGCGATCGGTTCACAGTTTCTGCTATAGAACGAAGATTTTGGCTACTTTCTCTTAGTCTTGAAACAATTTTTCTCTCCTCCGGAGAACAATGACTTTTTCGACCCATGGTTGATTTTTTTTAACAAAACATTTTGTTATGAATAAAGATAAGCAACAGTAAAATAACTAGCCTTTCCAAAAAGACTACAGCAGGCTGCGACAATGTTAAAGAATTGAGCAATGTATTTATTATTTTGGCCAAGTACTGAAATCACACCTGAACAAAACTAACTCACAATAAAAACAACGGGGAAGTCCCAGTTGTGTTTTTACTTTTAAAGGCATTACCATATTAAAGTTATTTAAATAAAAAAGAATTGCCATGTTTACTTCCCGTTAAAGTTAGTAAAATTAAACATAAAGCAAAAATAAGCAGGTGTACTTATTATCTCGACCATATGGGTAAATTGCGGCATTAATTAGAAGGAATTAAGATAGGATTTTGAAACTCTGTATGAGAGTTGTATGATCAAACAACAACATATGTAAAAAATTTTCCTTTTCCTCTCACAAAATTTCATTCATTGATTTGTAATTTTCCATTGTATTAACGGCATGAGCAACTGGTATGGATGGTTTTCCATTCCCATTATGCAAAAGAGGAGCCTTTAAAGTGTACTTAGAGCCATCAATAAATAATCTCCATTTAGTTTTGTCATATGGCTGGTTCATTTTTTCAAATAAACCATCAACATCACTACAGTATAGAATAGAGTGCTTCTTCCCCAAATACGAGTATGTAACCAATTCCAAGCTTCTATCTCTATAGATTGTTACTTTTGTCCCAACTGCAAGATGTTTCCACTGCTGCATGCGTGAAGTCAGTAATTCTGCGTCTTGCTTCGTTAAATGTAAATCCCGAATTAGATCATTCAGCTCAACTTGAGTCACTAAATGGCGTTCATCATCAGCCTGATAGAAACTACCACTGGTAGTGAAAGATATTTCGAACTCACTGCTTGTAGCACTGGGAATGCTGGTATAGGATCATTTGGTGAATATTGAACTGGTTTGGAAACCGATGGAGCATTCTCGTAACTAATATTTTTTTCTTTTTTTTTTTTTTTGATTTTTCATATTGGATCCAGCAACTTTTGTTAAACAAAAATAACTCTCTGGAAAGTACGGGAATTTAAAAAGCGAAATAGATTTTCTTACCATTTGACCACTTGTATAAAACAGTTTTGCAACTATTGCAAAACATTGTCGGTGTCCACGGTTTGTTCAAGTTTCTGACAACAACAAAAAATTGTAGTGTCAATATTGACTGTTTCACAGTATCGCCAGCATGCGATAACATAACATCATTTGACGACTTGGAAAACCGTTATATTACGTATTTCTTTAAAGATAGACAATATACTATGGTCAAACCCATTTCATCCACAGCGTGGAATATAAACCACCTGACTGAGGAACAAGCTTACGTTTTCTGTCTGGTGGATGCCAACAATGACTTAGAATCACCGTTCGATTGTGGGCCATATTTTGTGGGCTCCTCCTCCAGGCGGAATTTGCTTCAAATCATCGATATAGGTTGGTTCATCAGCGCCTTGGCCATTACAGCCCTAATGTTCTGCGTAGCTGGTGTTGCCTTAATTTATTTGATATTACGCCAAAGGCCCCCTTGGCTCTTCACAACCAACACAAGAGTAAAAAAAATAAACAAGACGTGATAGCCAGATTCAAATTCAGTGCACCCAGATTAGTTAAAAACATTAATTTTTTTCCAAATTTGTTGGCCAGTGTTATTTTTAAGTGTCCAAGTTAAATTAGACAGATTATACCGCGCCCACCGCCCTTATGAAAGTTTTAAATTTTTAAAATCATTATAATTTTTGTGACTTAGTTGGCCAGTGTTATTTTTAAGTCTCCAAGTTAAATTAGACAGATTATACCGCGCCCACCGCCCTTATGAAAGTTTTAAATTTTTAAAATCATTATAATTTTTGTGACTTAGTTGTAACTGTATATAAAAGGGCATTAATTGAAGCTTTAACCTTTTTATGGCTCCGGAGTTTTTTAACTCAGTTTAGCATTTCCAAAAAATTAGATGAAGATACTTAGCCGATAAGCTGAAATTAACCACCAACAACTGCACTCTTGGCTTCAATTATGGGTCTGTTGTGCATAAATCGGTTTCAAATGCGTAAAATATTTATTGAATACATAAAGATTGTAACATGGACTGACCATACCTCAATTTCATACGTTTACTATAGACTGAAAAAAAAATTCTATAACTTTTCATAGCTGTAGAGACATTCAGCGAAAAATACACAGAGTGCTAACATTTACTTACTTTGAATGCCTCTACTGCACTGTATATGCATGATATGTTCAGAAATAGTTCTACATTAATTTTGTTAACTAGTTCTTTATAAAATCCATTCAAAAAATCAACTATTGCTGTACATAAAAATTGAACTTTAACCCTCTTAAAATACACTGTGCGATGTGGGAATTGTTCTCACGTTAAATAATGCATCGACAATGTTTTTTCTATTTTTGAATGACAACAACTGTTATTACCTTTCTAACATGTTTGTAATATGTTCTACGATCTTCTAACAATGCATTGAATTTGTCTGAATGTTTCTGATTAGGACTGTACGAGTATATACAATACTCGTATGTGCATCGAAATAACAATCATCATAATATTTATAACCCAATAATAAAACTTCGAGTGTACAGACTCATTAACGAATTGTTAACGATGATACAGCACAATTAAGTTACAAATACATTTAAAAGTTTTTGAGAGATCTAAAGATTAACAACCTAAAGTCTATAAACAAAAACGTGAAATGGACGGTCATAGTCAATCACGGAACACCCAACACTAAAGAAAATATAGTTCTGAATAGACCTTTTCCCCATAAAATATCATCAATACTCTGGGAATGGAAAACAGCCGATTCACAATTTACTTTCACTTAATTTCTTTAGTAAATTTATCTTCCTTAAAATATAAACTAAAAAAAATACAAATTTTGTTCTTATACTGCCTTTTTCCAAGGAAGTGTAATACAGTTGCAACACCTCAAAACGTGATTTGTGAACAGTTTACGGCCGGCTCATTATTACCTGACTCAAAATATGAAGTGTTGGAAAGAGTTAATCTGCAATATATGATGAAAGAATAAAGCAATTTATAACAATTTACAAAATTTAACAAAACTGCATAACTGAGTAAGGATGCCCAAATGATTTGTATACTGTTAAGTAACTTTTTAATGGAAAGAGATTTCCCTGAGGGTTTTCGAATGTTGAAGTGAAATATCGTAGATGACAACAATTTCCACAAAATTGTGGAGGTGATGGTCTGGTGCAAAATGACTTGGTACGATCTTTGCCCATTTCGAAGAAACACTTTGAGCCACTCAGTGGCATGACTTCCAGAGCTTCGAAGGCAGCTCCATGATAAATAAAAGGGGTTTACATGAGAAATGTTCTTTTTCTCAGAAGACTGATACCGCGATACAGGTTGGCAGCACTGGTTGGTAATGGCGTCCAAACGTCATCTGTCAAAGTGAAAAGTGTACTGTATAATCTGTCATTTCATCATGGAAAGACTAACAAACGAGCAACGATTGCAAATTGTTGAAATTTAATATTAAAATTCGCGCTCTGTGACAAATGTGCATCGTTTGATACGACCATTTTATGATCGTCATAATCGACCAGCTGAATCAACAATTCGTGCTGTTATCTTCAAATTTCTCACCAAATTTACTTTGTAGGACTTAAAACCATCAGCTCGCATGCGTAGAGTGCGTACCGAAGAAAATATTACTCATGTGTTACTCAACCACAAGGAAAATTTTACACGTCGATTTGTTTTTGAAAGCTCACGCAAGAATTGAAGCCGAATGACCTACTACAGCGTCTAATTTTTGGTGAATGGGCCTTATAAAAGCTCAATGAAAATCCGCTGTTTTATCGAAAATTTGTGTTTTTGTTGAACGGATACGTACACAAGCAAAATTATCGCATTTGGAGTGATGAACAGCCATATGTCATACAAGAATTACCTATGCATCCCGAAAAAAACGACAGTTTGGTGTGATTTATGGCGTGGTGGCATCATCGGTCCATTTTTCTTCAAAGAAACGGTACCGTCAAGGGCGAACGATATCGAGCCATGATACGCGATTTTTTTTGCCACAATTGGCTGAGTTGAACTTGATTGACATGTGGTTTCATCAGGACGGTGCAACATGCCACACTGCTCATAATACAATGGATATGTTGAGGGATGAATTTGGTGAGCAGCTTATCTCTCGACTTGGCCCCCAAGATCTCGCAATCTAACGTCTCCTGATTATTTTTTTGTGGGGTTATGTCAAGTCGTTAATCTATGTGGATAAGCCGAACACTATTGAAGGCTTACAAGATAAAATAACACGCATTATTTGTGGAACACAGACCGAAATGCTCGAAAAAGTGACGAAAAATTGGACCTTCCGAATGGACATTTTGAGTCGGAGCCGCGGACATTTACACGAAATTATCTTTAAAAATTAAATGGTAAAGACCAATTTATCGATTCCAATAACAAATATATATGCAAATTTGAGGGTTTCATTCGATTAAAAAAAAAAAAAAACTACGATTAAAAAATCACTCTTTATTAGGGTGCTCAAACCGGAAATCGCAAACCGCCAAACCAATCTTATTTAACGAAATCGTAAGCCGGTTTTTCCAAAATCACCATTTTGGAATAACCGTAAAATTATAAAAATGTTTTCAAAATAGCTTTATGTTTAAAAAAGGAAAACGAATTTCATAAAAATGATCGCAAATTGATTCTGATTCATTCGCGATAATAAATATGGTGATTTTAATTGTATATGGAGGATATTGACCTATTCGGCGCAATACATTTGGTGATTTTAACCATACTAACCAGTGCAGGTAATTTGATGAAAAGACCATGATTTCATAATTTGATGTTGTTGGCATCAAAAACGTTATCCTAAAGTCACTTTAATATTGTTGTCTCTTTAATATTATATTGAATTTTTAAATATTGGTTTCGTATTGGGTAATATATTGTAGTTTCCTCAATGTTCTACACCCGTTTGCTCCTCTCCTAGTAGGTTTCTTATCGAAGTCTATATGAACTTATAGATCTGTTCAAAGACAATTTTACTGAAAATGCGTGTTTACGGTTATTACTTTCCTATCGAGGATTGTTTCCACATGGGTATAGAAAATGTGCGAGGGTTGAAAGGCAAGCCACTTCAATGAATATAATTTTCGTATATTACATAGGCACACCAGTAAGATACTGGCAGTACGTTTAAAATTTAGTACTTATTTGCTTGTACATGTTTGCCGTTCTTAAAAAGTTCGAAAAAAATTAGGTTTAATCTGTTTAGTTTGTTTGTGAGAGGCATAAATAAGACAAGTGCTTTGTGTATTCGGCAATTCGGGTTTTATATCCTCAATCGTCGCAAAACGCCGTCCTTTCATGGGTCTCTTCAATCTTGAGAACAGAAAAAAAGTCGCAGGGGGCCAAATTTGGTGAATACGGTGGCTGAGGCATGATAACGATGTTGTTTATGGCCCAATAATCTATCACAAGCAAAGATGAGTGAGCAGGTGCATTATTATGATGCGAAAGCCATAAATTTTTTTCCACAATTCCGAGCGTATTATTCTTATTCCTTCACGCAAACGGCGCATAACTTTAAGGTAATACTACTTATTTACCGTATGATCTTGTGGTAAGAACTTTTGTTGCACTACGCCAGTGAGCAAAACTTTGACATTTGATCGAACTTAACGTATTTTTTTTTTGGTCTTGTCTCTTCCATTGGAACGAGTGCGCTTTGGTTTCGATGTCATAACCATAAATCCATGATTCGTCACCAGTTATGAACCTTTGACGTCATTCAACAATTCCTGAGCGATGCTCATGCGATGTTGTTTTTGGTCAAAATTCAGCAATTCTGGAGCGAACTTCGTTGCCACACGCTTCGTGCCCAAAATTTCCGAAAAGATTGCATGGCATCTCTAATTGTGATTCGAGAATTCACCATAATAATTTTCTTCACTTTCTCAACATTTTCATTGGTTATTGATGCGCTGGGGCATCCAAAGCGAGCGTCGTCATTCACATCTTCTCGACCTTCTGTGAAAAGCTTGTACCACTTGTAAACATTTTTGTGACTCAAAGTAAGGTGAGAGTTATGCCACTGTCAACATTTCAACTTCTTTGATCCATTTTTTTTTTCGATAGCAGAAAATCGCCAAACGTGCAAAACACTTGCCTTATTAATGCTTCTCACAAGCAAACTAAACATGCTATATGGACGAGTGTCCCAACATAAAAAATAAATATCCGAAGTCGAATGTACGTAGCCCGCGAAATTTGAAAATTCACCTTACATACATTAATTGACTGCTATGTAATATCATCAGTAAGACTACTACGCTATATCTAGCTTTTGCGTGCGTAAAATTTATCTTCAGCCTAAAATTCTTCGTTATTAGACGTCGGCATGGTAAAAAATATTTTGATCTGAAAGCTGGCATTATGTGCGATGAAAAGTCCTAAAAACCCTGGTTGTGTTTTGTTTGTATCCTTTATACGATACCGAGGGAATGCATCGCCATTAAGCAAAATAAACTTGGCAGGACCTCAAATGTGCAATTTCTATGCTGTTCTTTTTTTATTTGTTTATATGAAATTCTTGTGAACATTTTTCTCAAATTACATTTCTTCCCGTGAATTTCTTTGGAAATTATCTTTAATTTCAATAAAAACTTGGCGTTTCGGCCACATTCTTATTTTTCTTACTTTTCTACTAACTTTTTTATAACTTATCCCCATTTAGCTTAGCGTCGATATTTATTTAATCAGTGCTGCCAAGCTTTTGAGCTGTTTTCCAACACTGAAATCGGAGAATCACAATCTGCACCAAACAGTAATTTTTATGGACACATTGTCACCTAGTGAAACTCGTATAGGTTGTCGTGGCCCATATGCGGAAATTTTATTTGTTAACATAGCCATAACATGGCCATAATTCAAAAATGCGCTTCGTCGATAAAGGTGATTTACCTTCCAAAATTGGCGTCCTCTCCCTAGTTAATGAATAAACGACATTGTCAATGGCAATTAACTGCCCAAAATGCATGCCGGGCTAATTGTATCCTGTATAATGCAGAACTAATTTATAACGCAAAATTTGCTAAGTTGAAGCCTGCGAATATATGAGTTCTCGTGCATGGCGAGAAATAGACTGTCCGACTATTCTGATTAGAATACATCGCCGCTAAAACAACTTGGCTGCTACAGACTGTAAACATCGACGCATTCTATATGGAAAACTAGTTCTGACTTCTCATTCGAATTCATGATTTGCTTCGTGGCTAAAATGGTTATCGCATCTCTTATATGCCAGTGATGACGGCTTCATTGACGTCGGGGACGTCAATCAATCGTTGAGAGGCAGCATTTCTGTACAGCGAGTACACTTTCCATTATGGTTCTTTTAGCGTTTGATGGCATATTCTCTGCCGGAACCCCATGGTACTCAAAAATCAATTATTTTCCATAATGTTTACCACAAATAATCCATCATAGCCAGCTAATCTGAAGTTGCGGAGAATAGTGTTGGAAACTGCAACAAAAGAAAATTCTAATTTTTGGTATACGCTAATAGATCATATTTATAGGGATCCAATATATGATTCGAATTAATTGTTAGTATGCTATAAGAATAACGGAGAAAATCAAATTTAAGATCTTTCCCATATTTTTGGAAAATATCGAAGAACCGAAAAAATGTTTTGTGAACATAAACAGAAATCAGATGAACCGGACCACACTGATTTCTGAATGTTACAAACATCAGCTTTAACACATAACACAAGATAGAACTATCTGTTCAACAATATAAAATGCTTAAATAATTGCTATCTCTAAATTTTGCAGCAATGATAAGGTCTGATTATTTACGGTTGGTTGTCATTACCACCGGGAGTTGATAGTATTCGCCAAACATTAGACGGGCACGCTAGTACTTATTTGCATTATATCAATTTATACAAAGCGGACGATATGGTTTTTTGGACTTTGGTTACGGGATTTGTGCTAATAATATGGTTGTACAAATTAAACAAAGATTTCCATATATTGGCATTTTTTGCGCCCAGATTGAAGATGGTAGATGGCAAACTAGCAGAAGATTTAGTGCCAACACTGCCGGGTAAAACGATTTTTGGTAACACATTCGACACGACAGGATTAGATTTCGGTAAGTTTTTATTTCAATTCTGTTTGCAATTGGAAGACCAATTTTTTAAATTTTGACTTTCGATCCAACAACACACAAGAGATTTTAAACGATACTCATCCTTATATGCAAGGCTGCAAACCAATAATCATCGTCTCCAATGTAAATATGAATCGAACCACATACCGCATAAATCCCATAAAATCCGTGATTTGGTTCATAACAGCTAGTTTTTCTTAAAAGTTTAGTCCGTTACGGCATTTAAATCGACAGACTAATATTCAAATGCAATATTGCCGATGCAATGTATACTAAGCTTATCGCATTTGCTTACATTAGAAATATATATGTATATACGTATATATACGAGTTTACATTGGAAGTACCTATATATAGAGGGTTATCCATTTTTCGGTTTCAAAAATAAAGTTAAATAAAACACACGTGAAGCTATGACTTCAATGAAACTTTTATTTCATTATAATGCTTGGACTTTGTCATTACGAAACACAATGTCATTTAAATGACCGCCTCTGGATTGGTTACAACAGTGGATCCTCTTGGGGTAGTTTTTCAATGACACCGCTTTTTCCGGAATCAATGGCTCTTCCACAATCACTTCTGGGTTTCCGAGCCCCTTATGCGATAATATTGCTTGTTGACGTAACCACCGAGTTAGAAATGAGCTTCTTAGCCGAAGAAAATTCTGTTCGATTGAAAGTCCACGTTTGAATCACCACTTTTATACTAATTTTTAACTATTTTTATGCGATGCTCATTTCTTAAGCGATTCATATTCGTTAATGGTAAACCTTTCACTAAATAACTAACACTTCAGATGACAGATATTTAACAGCTGACAGCCGACGATTTTCAAACCACTTTATTAATAACCCCATAGCTATATCATTCTCTGATTTTACAACATTAATAATAATATTTTTTCATTTACAGTGGGATCATTTAAATATATGCGCCGAAATGCCGCTATAATGAAACGGAGCTATGCCCAACATGTTATGGGCAAAACAATTCTGAATGTTATCGATGCCGATTGCGCAGAAATGATTTTCACCAACACCAAATTGATTAAAAAGGGATTCGTTTATGATTTCCTAAAACCCGCATTGGGTGAAGGACTCTTGATATCGACCGATCAGAAATGGCACTCGAGGCGTAAAATGCTAACACCAGCTTTTCATTTTAATATCCTGGGACAATTCCAAGAAATATTCAGGTTGGTATTTGTAATTGTATCTAAGTTGAAGAAAAATTAAGACAACTTATTTTCAGAGAAGAAAGTCAAAAATTCATTCAACACCTGAAAAGTGTTAATACCGATGTTGTGCTGCTGGATAAAGTTATACCCAAGTTAACCTTAAATGTAGTATGTGGTGAGTTTGCGAGTGACTGTCAGTTAAATCGTTAATGTTTGAAGAGGTGGCAGGCCGCTGTCATCTAAACGATGACTTTTTTTATCTCAGCATTTGAATTACACGCTTTTGTACAACCGCTTTATCAACAAAAAGAATAATGAAATTTATTATTTGTTTCATATATATATGCCGAGAGCCTTTAGTATTTTTAAATAGAGAAAGTTAATTTTGCAACGTCATATCTAAAGATAGGAATGGTCACTAGTAAGGCTACGACTTCGTTTTCTTTTAACAAAGAGCAAATCAATTTCTTGTTTTTTATTTATTACTTCCTTGTTTCTTTATTCAATCTGCTTGAAATTTTAAACAAATATGCTGTAATTTATGTTCAATACATGTCAAGTATTCTGCAATAATCAATCAAAAATCATAATTTGAAAAGTTGTACGTTAAGGTTAAGTTAAAGTTACTATTTTAAATTTACTTTACTTTAGTTTAGTTTAGTTTATTTTCGTCCTTTATTTAGGACTAGCTGACCCGGCAAACGTTGTTTTGCCTTAATTGCAAAAATCTCATCTTCAACGCCATCTATCACTTCAAATAAAACCTTTTAAACTTTCCGGAATACTCTACCAATAATTTAAGACCAAAACGAGCCAAATCGGTCCAACCGTTCTCAAGCTTTAGCGAGACTAACGCACAGTAATTGATTTTTACATATATAGATTATCAAAAAAAAAAAAAAAATTAGTATTGTGAAATGAATTTCAAAGAGGTTGGTAAATTCAAGAATACTCTACTTTATTATTGCCTCCTTGATGACTTCAATACTGTCAGTTTTTTACAGCAAATGAATTTACTAAAAAGTATGTCAATGACAGATATTGGATAACCTTCACGAACGTCGTCTTAGGGGTAACAATAACGATTATGATTGAATTAAAAAAAAAAGGAACTCTCAGTGACCCGGGATGGTGTTTTGTCATAGAAAGTCGGAACAAATTGATGGGGACCGCGAAACCCCGTACAAAACCACAATACGAAAATGTTAACTATTTAACTCTATTTTTGACCGAAATATACCGGGTTGTTTGGAAAGTTCGTTCGATTAATTCGTTAGTTCATCATACGTCATTTCTCATGACGTAGAGTTCCTTCAAACACTATCATAACTTCCTCCCATCCCTTCTCTAAACTGTTTTTCATTGTTTACTTGTGTTCTCGTTCTAATCGTAAGTGGTTATAGCGTTTAAAAAAAAGTTTTAAAAAGTGAGAAAAATGAGTGAATAAGAGCATTTAAGCCATATTATGCTGTATTATTTCCAAGCAGGAAGAACGGTTGCTGAAGCCAGCCGAAAAATAAAGTCTGTTTATGAAGGAAACAGACCAAATGAAAAAACTTGCCAGAAATGGTTTAAAAAAATTTTCTACAGACGACTTCTCCGTAACGGACGCTCCCAGATCAAGATGACCAAAAGAATTTATTTCTGAAGAGATGAGAGACTTAATTATTGTTTATCTCCGTGCAACAGTTAGGGCAATGGCTGAAATAATCAGAAAATCAATCTCAATCGTTCACGGGGTCATAAAAGAGCTCGAGTTTGTGAGCAACATCGATCGTGCCTTACTCTCTCACCGAGGCCAACCGCCTAAATTGCTTTGACCTCTGTGATAACCTAAGGATAAGAAATAACAAGACAACATTTTTATTTTGTCACAGGGGATGAAAAATGGATAGTCTACAACAATATAACACGGAAAAGATCATGGGAAAACCCAACGAACCCCCTCAATCCACCTCTAAAGCGGGCCTTTATCCGAGGAAGTTAATGTTGTCGATTTGGTGAAATATCTAAGGAGTAGTCATTTTTTAGCTTCTCCCAACAAATCCGATTAATGCGAACTACCATATCGCACAATTAGATGGATTTAAGGCGGCATTGGAAGGAAAACGGCCGAGGCGCATCAATCGGAGAGACGTCATCTTTCGTCATGATAAAGCCCGTCCTCACACTGCCTTGCGGACACGTCAGAAACCCACCAGCAATTAGATGAATTTAAGGCGGCATTGGAAGGAAAACGGCCGAGGCTCATCAATCGGGTAGATGTCATCTTTCGTCATGATAAAGCCAGCCCTCACACTGCCTTGCGGACACGTCAGAAACCCACCGTACTCCACAGACCTCGTCCCATCCAAAATTCGCCTATTTCGCAATCTGAGCAACCACTTGAAGGATTTTAATTTTCATAACGACGGGGAAAATCGGCGGGGTGTAAAATCGAATTGAACGTTTCTTTCAGAAAAACCACGCGAGTTTTATGAGAGGAATTAAAAAGCTCCCAGACACCCTTTATTAGTAGAACTTGATTCAAATGCCTTTTGGCACACTGCACGCTTTCGCGCCAACACAAAAGGACATGATAGGACATGATGACATGAAAGGATGAAGATATGTGTCAGTTCAATTGACTGAAATTTCTGTACTAGTTTTTATACCATAAGGGGGCCTTAGAAGCACTATAAGCGCTATATATCACAGATTTCGCTAATAATGTATAATGACACAAATTTGTTAATTCAAATCCTCCCAGTTACAACTTGATTTATCCATAAAATAAACTTTTCTTCACTTTGCGACGGTAAATGAAATTCGAGTTTTATTTTTCTGTGATTCTTTTCGCATAAATATGTTATCATACATTGGAGACATTTTTGAAACAGACAAAATAGTGGGGAAATGGAATGAAATAAGAGTAGAAATGAAAAAAAAAATATTTGGGCTTTCCTTTAATCGTATGAAATTTTTTGAAATCTAACTTTTTTTTGATAGTTTTTCTTTCGACCTTTTATCGCTTAATAGATTAATAGACCTATTAATAGAACTGCTAATTGATGTCTCACTTCATTAAATATTCACTGAGTCACTTCACTAGACATTGGAGACGTTTCTGAGAACAGGGGAAAGAGATATTTGTTTACTTATAGATCTCAATGAATTAATTTCCGCTGCGTGCATCGAAGATAAACATTTATTCGTATTTTCCAATTCCAGAAACCGCTCTCGGCGTGAAATTGGATGAATGTCTAAACGGGGATGAGTACCGTGATAGTTTCCAGGTAATTGAGGAGTGTTTCAATAGGCGCGTTAACAATCCACATCTAATGTTTGAGTCCATCTATAAACTCTTCGAAGAGCATAAATATCTGCCAGCACTAAAAATCGCACACGATTTCTCTGGTGATATAATTAAGAAAAGACGTGAACTTTTTGCCAAAGATGTTGAAAAACAAACGAATAATGAAACGAAAGAAAATGACGATTTCGGGTACGGAAAAGAGTCTACAAAAAGCAAATAAGGAGCAAAATTTTCATAAATTGTAATTTTCAGGATTCCGAAGAAACGTTACGCCATGTTAGATACATTGTTGCGTGCTGAGAAAGATGGCCTAATTGATCACGCTGGTATTTGTGAAGAAGTCGACACGTTCATGTTCGAAGGCTACGATACCACCTCCATGGGTTTGATATTCAATTTGATGAATCTGTCATTGCATCCGAACATGCAAGAGCGTTGCTATCAGGAAATTTTGAATAATGTTGATGGTCTTGGGAATTTAGATATAGGACAGCTGAATAAATTAAAGTATATGGAATGTTTTCTCAAGGAATCACTGCGTCTCTATCCCTCAGTACCCAGCATAA
>JAHXMU010000106.1:735935-805505 GCA_019455685.1 Philornis downsi | reverse complement strand
AAATTGGGGAAATAATCTTCGTCCCGAAGCAAACATTGGATAAGGTAGGACTTACTTAAATTTCGAATTTGCGATGAATCAAAGCGGCTGGCTGATTGATGGTGGAACCATGATATTCGGCAATGCTATAGACGGGACCGAGGTTATTTCGGAAAGACAGTGCGGCTCCCGAAAGGGAAAGTTACCAATAGATGCCACAAACTTTATAGTTGATACAGATAAGAAGGCAATCCGGCGCAAAGGTAATGACAGAAAATACAGTGCAGTCATTACACGGGATATCAGAAATGAGTTTTAGTCAACGGGATGAAAATACATCACATTGTCACTCCGAAGGGCCAAAGTGCTAGAATATCCCATAAAAATGGTGAAATATTTTTATATATTTGTATGAAATTCACAGCGGTATAAATTCGAACGGATTTCGCCAAAAAGACTAAAGAAAGTACCAGAAGAGGCAAAAGTTGTTGGATTCGCCGATGTCGATTGCGGTAATAGCACAAGTGAGCGAGATATTTGGAGAAAGTGTAGTTGTGCGCTAACGAAGCCACTAGGGTCATTATACTCCGCTTGGAATCAGTAAATTTAGATCTAGTAGAGCATAACACCGAGAGACACTTCTAAGAGGAAAAAGGCGGGAAGAATACAAGCGGGTAATATTGGTATAGCCGCATCTCAAGTCATTTCGCAATTTAACACTAAAGTATGATTAATCTTTAAAAGACTGCAGTGAGTACTGGCTACTGATAATATAAATATCTTGGTCAGAATGATGTCTAACATAGGGGGACTACGACAGAGTCGATGAATATTACTTGCAGGGGTGACTAATTCCATTCTATTTTATGGATCCCTAGTCTGGGAGAGGGCAATAAATAGCACGATAACGAATGCCATTTTTCAGGAGAAGCTGCTTAAGTATCCGTAGAGAATACCATACCCTATCTATAGAGGCATCAAGTATAGTGGCGGGTGTTATACCGATAGACTTGTTAGCCAAGAATGTTTGGAAGTATACAATATAATAAAGAAAGCCTTATGGAAGGGATAAAGTCCATACAAAGATGACAAACTAGTTGGGACAGCTTGCCTAAAGGACGTTGGATCTACATGTTGATATCTAACATTGAAAAGTGGGTAAACCGATATCACAAGGGGGTGAACTATATATAATACGTGAGGTAACTTATATCGTTTTAGCCAGAACACCGTACCCAGCAATCCATGATGCCCCGATGTGGATGGAAATGCGGTGCACGTAATAATCAGTACCTATGGTTTGAAAAGAACCGAAAGATAATTGAGTCAGCGATAGGGGAACACCTAAAAAGACGAAAATATACTGGGCACACTGTTTACATCGAAAAATAATGAACCGGCCATTGCTCAAACAGTGCAGAACTTGAAACATGACATAACAAAAAGAGACGGAAATTAGTGCTGATCCCCGTTGCGTAATACCAGATTGAAGCAGCGTGGGAAGAGGGGATGTAATGCTGTACTTAACTACTTGTTTGGAAAATACTGCATGACATTCAGTATAGATATAAAGTCATCTTTAAAAAATTGCGCATCTCCAGCGCATCGGAAAGTTAAAACAGGATACTGAACAGACCCCTCTTTCCCACTGGGCACTCTGGGCACGTGCCCAGGGCCCCGCGATAGATAGTTCCTGCCAGATTACTAAACGATAACCAAAATTCTCATTCTCATGTTTATTGTGTGTTTATAGGAAAACCTATGCAAGAATAATTATAAATTCGGCGCCAGCGAGTACAACAAGTTGAAGAGCAAAACTGTGAATTCTGAAGAGTTGAGACTAAGTTGCAAAGAATTTGCTGAATTTTATTATGAAGATGTTAACGAGAAAGAGTTAGAAATGGAATGTTTGCATTTAACAGAATACTTGAAAATTGTGGACAGTGAAAATGAGGGAACTAATTCTATATTAAAAATATATCAACTTTTGAAAGAAAACAACATTGAAGACACATTTCCAAATGTAGAAATCGCAATGAGAATCTTTTTAAGCATAATGGTTACTAACTGCAGTGGGGAACGTTCCTTCTCGAAACTAAAAAGAATTAAAAATGAATTGAGAAGTACAATGCTTCAAGAGAGATTAACCAGTTTGTCGCTGATGTCCATAGAATGTGATGTGCTAAAAAGCATAGAATTTGAAGAAGTGACTAACGATTTTGCGTGTCTCAAATCTAGAAGGGTTCCTCTTTAAACGACATAAATTAGACGGCAACCCTGATGGCAATCTTTCTAACGCCAACCTCTGATGTTCATGAGAAAAGATGATTGAGTCGTAAAAAGTTGTAAAAGAAGTAAGTCGTTTAAAGTTGATATGTTCTGTCGCGTATTCCAATCGATTTTGTTTTATCGTTACAGTTACCGGCTTAAAGTACAATCAACCATCGATCGATTATTTTTTAAAATTTTAAATTCTACCTAAAGTATTTGCTCCTAATTTTTCGTATTTTTTTACAAAAGAATTAATAAACTGAAATTTCTTGAATTAATTAATCTCTAACCTGTGAATGCTAAGGGAGTTACTTTTGTGGAAAATATTACATTTATCTATTCGCTTAATGTGAGTATCAATAAAAACCTTGTTTATCTACTTTTTTTGTTTATTCTAACAAAATAGTGTTCTGTCAAAGTCATAGGCCCCATAGGGCCCCATTATATTAATATGCCCAGGGCCTCTAAAAGGTTAAAGACGGCCCTGATACTGAACACTATGATTCCAACTAAAAGGAATGCTTACTCTCTCGAATCACATTTGGAATGGCATGTCGATAGGACGTAGTAAATCGTTATTGTTTTACAGTCAAGATATTGGAATTGTTATTATATCCCTACTTTCACCACATCATGAGCAATTTATATTTTCTTCCCGGAATACTGAGGAAGCGCAAACAAATCCAACGGCAACATGGCTACCTCCTGATAAAAATAGGAGAATACAGGTTGATCACGTATAATAATTGGAGATACTAATCTAGGATCCATGGTGTGAACATAAACTCGGATCACCATCTGCTTGCCGCTAAAGTGCTCACGAAATTTAGCAGGATTAAAGACGTCCGTGATCAAAAACGAAGAAAAGTGGATGTCCCAAAACTGAATGCATCCATGAAAGCAAAAGTTTATTCCAAGAACCTCTCTCAATATGCACGATTGATGTTGCTAATGCTCGATGTTACGCATTCAATGTGCTTACAAGGAAAAACTACTTAAGTGGAGTTAAGATAAAATCGAGATTATTTTTTATTATTAATTTATTATTGTACTCATTTTAACCAATATTTACTTCTAACCTCCAGTCTAAAATTCGATGTAGTTCACAAGTTCTAGCAATTTTTTAATACAGCGATTTTTGAAAAATTCCATAATATCTCTAATTATTTATATGAGCATAAGTAGGAAAGTGTTTTTTGTTATTATTGTTTATGTCCTTAAAACAAATGTTGTCACCTAAAACCAGACTTACAAATTTCATATATTTCGAAAGTTATACTAAATTACCATTTTAACGATTTTGCGGAAAAAAATGAATACCTCATAACGATAAATTCTGAGTTTCATCCTGTAAGCACAGATATATGCTTGGGAATGAAAAGCCGCGATGGCTGGTATAAGGAAAAAAACTTAATAGCACGATTTTTTACCGGTGAACGTAGTAAGGTTCGGCGACCACGATGAAGTATAAGTCCCCCCTCCTATAAGTTTAATAACGAAAATTTGTGTGGGGATTGAAGATCATATCGCAAAAAAAAAATATATATATATATATATATAAGTTAACACTGGGCTATCCGACACTAGCTGTCGTACAGTGTTACAGCAAATTCACCATAACACGACCAACTCTGCTTTGCATTGAGTGAGGCAGCATTCTCTGTCGACCAGTGTACGTCTGGTAATATGAGACGCTACAATGCAATGTTTGAGTCAATGACAGAAAGTGGCATGATTTCCACATAAATAGATTTAAGCTAGCCTAAGCAAATTCTGTAATACATTTTTAATAAGCAATATTCTTGAAGGTGAAGTTTAGAAATAAAATATTCAGTTCAAATTAACTCACCAAAGACAAAGCATGTCTTTTTATTAACTTATATATATATATACATAGGTATATAGCGTTATATATATATATATACAGCGTTGGTCAAAATTTGTGACGATCAACTGACAACGGGTCAAACGAAACCATACCTGATGAATGGAAATCAAAAAATAAAATAGAATACAATATTAAATATTGTCTTTGAGCAACGTGGATCCGTACATATTAGTCTTTTATCCGTCGTTATACACGTTATATACGTTTTTCGCGTAATAAACGAATGTGAAATGAAATGAAATGAAATGAAATGAAATGAAATGAAATGAAATGAAATGAAATAAAAATCGGAACAACTCACATTTGTAAACTTGTGAAATGAGATTGTAATACTAACAGACACCATTTTTTTCATTTTATTTTGTTAAATATTATTTTTTGTCTTTTTTAATTACAGCTTGGAACCCAGCTTTGATGATAATATCAGTTTATATGCAGAGTATACATATATACATATATAAATATATACATACATTTAAATAGATTTATGATCATTATAGATACTCAAGAATTTATTGCTGCCTAGTACACATTTTTGGCCTTAAAGGCTTAATATTACTATTTTTTTGGATAAAGAAATAAGTAAATAAAAATAAATAAATGTATTATTGGACATGTTATGACGTAAAAACATAAGTCGTACAGATTTCAGTGTTGGAAATCAATAACAAAAGAAATTGGCAACGCCACGAAAATGTTTCGGGAGCAAAAAATGTCTAGTGCAATTTTTTCCTTGTGAAAAATATCTTGTGCTTGAATATCAATAATTAATAAAGGATATAAACGTCCAATATGCTTGAATATTAGGTTCTAAAACAAGTTTTTATTCAATAAGGTTTTAGACATCTTTTTAAATACTGGCAATAGTTAGAAATCGATTTCTTTCATATATAATAAGTAACACACCATACTTTCATAAAAATCTTACGGTTTTCGTAACGTTACGAAAGAATTGTGCTTGGCGAAAAGGAAGAGATGGAGCTATTTCTTTAGATGGGTCGTATTTTTCGAGCAAAAATGCAAAACTTTCCTTCACAAACAATCTGGTTTGTTGGGTTGTATTTAAGTTGCTTATTCTGCTGAAAACATCGACACATATCGACACAGCCACGCACACTACTGCAGATTTTCTCTTTTTGCGGTGGCATGAACTTGTTTTTGTGATCTTAGTGCTAATTGGCTAAAACTACAAACGAGAACATCAATTAGGATTCTTTGTTTGAAAGATAACATTGTTGCTTCATCAGCAATTAGTCGCATTTATCCATTCAACATGTTGAAAACAATAATTTGCAAACAATTGCTGGTGTTGTGCTTACCAATTATTGGCCAGTTGGTTGGAGCTTCTCCATCATTATTGAGAAACAAACGTTTTCTTATATTTCCTCGTCAGGCACCCACAAGGCATCAAGTGATAACCGATTTAATTATATGTTCTTTTAAGTTATTAAGGCAAAACAAGTGAAATTCTCTTTTAGTTCATTGGCGGCATCGGTATACCGGTTGATCTAACATATGAGTCTTTGACCATTGGCTATGTCCTGAAGGCTATGTATTGGCTTCCTTGGAATGCCACACATTATCGCGAAAATCCTTATCTGCCAGAGTATAAAAATGATTATGCCCTCAATAATTCATTTCCGAATAGATTGGAGAGATCTTCGACACTACGTTGGGATATTTACGATATTATGGCCAATCGGCTGGATGAGTAAGTGATACTAATATGTTTTGAATGAGGAAAGTAAGATTGATTGCATTGTCTTTTTTCAGTTACGGCTACAAAGGCCACGAGTGCGTTTTGAAAGCCATCTGTGAGGCAAATGTTGTAACCTTTGTGAGACACTATGATGTTTTCGGGGAATTGATGCATATTTTCTTCAGGTAACATTGGGAAGAAATGGACAATGGAATAATACTTAATTGTAGAGTTCACACCACATTATATCGCCCTATCAAATTCAAATTCACGAAAAAAATACTATGAAATAGGAACTGGCTGTATTCATAAACATTTGTTTCAAATTTAACATAGCGAAAATTTCATTCAAAGTTTCATTAAATTATTATTATTATGGTCCAAAGTGCATAAGAGATCCGGAATGAAAATTCGATTATGATATTGCAAAATCGATATTACATAGTACATTTTAAAGTATCCGACAAAAACAACAAACATAGCTTTTAAAGTTTTATCGCTATAATCGACCGGAACCAAAAAAATCGACCGGAACCATACCGGCTGAATACGGTGACGATTCGACAATATTTGTTGAGTTTTTGGCCACAAATTCGTGAGAACACTCATAGGAGAAATGAGAACACAAATCTCATCTTTTTCGATGGATTTACTCTCAAATGCCGCATAATGTTCAAATAATATTCATTATTTACCAACTGATCTTCTGGCAAAAATTCGGAGCATACAATTGTGCAGTAATCAAAGAAAACAGCCAACAGGAACCTCACTTTTGGTGTACTTTGATGTGTTTTTTTTTTTAGTTTCGACTCAGTTGGAGGGCTCCATTACGAAACTTATTAACCGGTTTGGCATGTCAAACTCTTAAACAAATATCCTATCACCAGTTGTAATACGTTTTATGGAATTTACTTGTTCTAGGATGTCTTCAACGACATTTACGCGATTAAGTTTTTGAAGAAAAATTTAGGTCTTTTAAAACTAGTCGAACTCCAACGCGTTTCATACACAAAACAATGACATAAAATGATTGCATCGTGGGACGCAAAATGTTCAGAGGCTATCTGTTTCAAACTTAAATGACGATTTTTAGTAACCATTTCCTTCACTTTATCGATATTAACATCAGTTAAAGACATTAATGCCCGACCGAGGGAGGCAAACCTATCGTCATATCTCGTCATAACACTCTTACGCACATGTATCGATTTCATAAAATCGATTCCCCCATAAGCCCTCTGCAAAATGTTCAATAACTCAGCGTACGAAATTCCATTTTTAGTACAAGATTTGTGACAAATTATTTGTTAGACATGCTTATCCTCTGGAAAAAACCGCTAAACAGGTTATCTTATCCTCTGGAAAAAACCGCTAAACAGGTTAGGTTGAAATTAGCTAAGAAAATTGAACTCCGTGAGCAAACTAAATGACAAATCATGCTCTAACTTTTCATCAACATAGGCGACAGTTGTGCTGGCTTAGCGACAGAAAGAATTTTGGCAATCCCTTTAAGAGGGGGTTTTCAAAGGTCGATTCCCGGTATTTTTTTTTTTTTTTTTTTTACAGAATGTATTTTGAGAACATAAAAATATCATAAATTCACATCAGTGTGAGCGTAGCTTTATTTTAATAGCACAATTGGATTTGAAAACTGTTTACGCCACCGTGACATGATAAGGCTTTCCAGCTCCAAGAATCAGCAATTTTGAGAGACAAAGCATTTTTGTCGCCGTCAAAATTAAAATTGAGAGACCTAAAAATAAGATTTTTCATATTTTTCAATATTTTTTATAACCGAAATTTGAATTTTACAATTTTTGATTTGTGTCACTTAGTGAAAATGCTTTTATAATTTATTAATTAATCTTAATTTTATTTTTGACATTTAGCAGACATTTGTCATGTCGCGTCGGTGTAAATGGACCTTTAATTAAAATACTTAACAATTTATTTCTTTTTTTTTTTTTTGGAATTTTGTAGTCCATCCACTTCTACAGATTTTCCTACCGACTTTAGTCAAAACTATAAGGAAGCTGAAAAAATGGGCTCCTCCAATGGTGACTGTTCCATCTACGATTGTAATTTATCCATTATGGATTTAATATCAACAATAATAAAAATAAATTGAAAATAAAAATCAGAACATGACTGTAAAATATAAAATAGTAACTTTATTTTTAAATTAATAAAATATAATGTTGCTGTGGAAATGATTAAAAAGTTAATTTGCGAAGTATTTTCCAAATAATATATAAAATATTTCCCAAACACTTATTCGAATAAATGAGGAATTTCCTATTACGATAAAATCGAACAAGCTATCCTGAATAATCGATTAATTTCAGTGTATTGTCATTCTAGCCTAGATACCTACGGAATTTTGAAATAATATATGACAAACATTTGATACAGTATCCAGAAAGTAAAACTGACTTTCAATTTCAGTTAATATATAGCGAATATGAAGCGAATCCCCGAAAAACTTTTATAGCTTCAAACGAAGGAATGAAGGCAGTCTCCGAAGTACTAAATGCTTTTTGACCAAACAAGTTTCATTGCTTCATAAGTCGATTCGGCTATGTCCGTCTGTCTAGCTGGCTGGCATAAACGCGAGCGGTCGCAAATGAGGATATTATGGAATATGTAATATATTATATCGGTCAATAAGCTTTTATATTACAAAATGAATTACAAATAAATAAATAAATTTAGTAACCTCTCCCTTTTGGTATCTCTTCTACAAATTGATCGAATTTTCGAAATTCAGTTTTTCTGGCCTGTTCGGACCTTATCAGTGTGGTTTTAGACCTGGTAAATCAACACCTGACCAGATATTCCCACTAAGACAAATTCTACAGAAGACGTAAGAAAAACAGATCGACACGTACCATCTTTTCGTCGATTATAAAGCTGCCTTCGATAGCAAAAACTGTCCGAGTTTGGAATTTCGAAGCTATACGTCTTTGTAGAATGACGCTGACTGACACGAAGTCTTCAGTAAAGATAGGCAAAGATCTAGGCAAGCCTTTTTACACCAAACGAGGATTTAGGCAGGGCGACAGTCTATCGTACGACCTCTTCAACATACTGTTGGAGATGATTGTGAGGAAACCTGCAGTTAACACGACTGGTACAAATAACAAAAGCCATATGTTACTCGCATATGTAGATGACATAGACATTATTTTCCAAAAACTGCGAGATGTTACTGCAGCCTTCTCAAGCATTGAGAAGGAAGCAGCGGAAATGGGTCTGTTGATAAACGGGAACAAAGATATTGGTTATTATAAAAAAGGAAATCCAACGTTTCCAAGTTTGGTGATCCCATATAAAGCCAATGGCGGCAGAAAATGGCGCGCCGGCTTGGCTTGGCCATGGCTAGCGGTAACTTGAAAATGGAGGCAATTAGTGAACAACATCTAATCACAAATGCAATAGTACCATAGGGAAACAATAAACCAATGAGAATAATTACATTTGTTTTTTCAAAATGACTAAAATATGTTGTTTACTAGGTTTTCTAGATATATACTGGTTTAAAGTGCAATATAGTTTTAGCGATTTTTTGATTCTAAATTAATTATTTTCACAATTTATTGGGATCAGTGCAATGTCATGTTGATAAAATTATTATTCAACATTTGCTTGTACGTAGTCCAAACTAGTTTTACGTGGTTAATGTTAAAGTAAAATCCGTGTTTAATTTTTGTTTTAAAATTCTATTAATGGTAGTCACCAAATTCGTTCCATAAGTAATAACAAAATACGGAATTGTGTTGGAATACCTAGAATCGTGAGATCTTTCTTTAATAAATTCTGAGGAAATGCCACGATGATAGAATACAAGGTAGTTAAGTACAAATAGTTGTAAATGTAAATTTTCTGTCGAGGACACAAGCTGTGACAATTTCGAAAGAAAGCACTTTAGACAACAACAAATTTAAAAAAAAAGCACAACCATTGCGATTAACCGACGGCCATATTAAACCCCCCATTTTCAAAGACGGAATATATTTAAAAAAGAAAAAAACTATTGAAATTTTTTTTGTAATCTTTTGTTATCGTCTTTTCGTTTCTTTTTTTTTATATAACTATTTTATTCATATATCTTATTTTATTATTTAGATTTCCTAATTTTTTTGTTTATGCTTAATTTTGTTTTGATATTTATAATTATTTATATACATTCGTGCAGAGAAAACTAGATATTGGTAATGAGTTACGAGACTAGGTCAAGAGCCAAAAATCAAAAAAGAGGAAGACCGCAAGCATTCGATCTTAATAGAACCCATTACCGCGGTAGCTTGAAACAACGAAGAATGAGCCATACCGAGGATCCCAACTGCAATATGAACGGTTTCCAATTTATTGACTTAGCTTCTTCAATTATTAGACCAGCTCCACCTGCCCATGATAAGCCCAATGGAACCGATCAGCCTGCCGTAGATAATACCAGCTTCACATCGGAAGTGAGGGAAATGGTACAAAATGAGGTTGTGGTAGTACAGAAATCTTTAGAAGGTCCAGTAAAGTAAATGGTACAAGCCGAATTGGGTGATATGAAGAGAACGGTAGCCAATTTAACGAATGAGGTTCAGAAATTAGCCAATGTAATACGCACTATATCGGTATCATCTTCGAGCCAATCGGGACCGCCCTCACGGGAAAATGATAGGGTAGGACAAAATAGTCAAAGACAAGACAACCCTAGTGCAGCCACAATTTTACACGTCGATTATATGAATCCTCCGGTAAACACACAGCAATTCAATACGGGACAAGTAAACGAGAATCTATATGCAAATCGCACTCACGTATGTCAAAATGATGCATTGCGAATCAGAATAGATAAATTAGGTCTGAAATTTGATGGTAATCCACAGAATATGAGGGTGGAAGATTTTATATTTCGTCTTGAATATCTTAAGGTACAATATGACATTCCATGGCCAGAAATAATAAGAGATTTTAGACTTCTACTCTCAGGTTCAGCTGATAAATGGTTTTGGCAGTTTTTGAATTCCCAATATAGCCTAGATTGGCCTGGTTTGAAGAACGCATTAGTCGATAGATTCGGTACAAAACAATCTAATTTTGAAATTTTACGCGATCTGGTAGAAAGGAAACAAATGCCCCACGAATCAATTGATAATTATTTTTATGAAATGTGTCAATTGCGCTCTAGATTAATACAACCTCTGCCCGAGTACGATATGATCAAAATTATGAAGAAAAATCTGAAAGAAAATATCGCAAAGATCGTATATCCAATAACTGTGACGTCAGTGGAACGATTGCGCATAGAGTGCAATGAAGCCGAACGAAACTTTCCGAGACGTGATTCCAGACCCGTTTCACTACCATTTCGTCCACAAAGAATGGTCAATGAACTTATCGTGGAAAACGATGACAAATACAATGGGGAAGATAACCCGTAAGAAATACCCAGTGGGCCCAGAGGCCAAAGAACGAAGAAAAAATAGACACAAAAATACAGAAAGCAGAGAGAACAGTAGATTTAAGCTAGAATTAAGTTAGACTAAGGTCATAGGAGTGTGTTATATGTTTAAGATTTGGAATTGTGAGAAAAAGGTTTTTACCAGGCGTAGCGAAACGAGGGCTGTAGATTCCTGCCAAAAAAAAGACGTTCTATAAGTGAAATAGTGTTTGTTGTTGTTATTTTGACGAGAATTGCTCGTAGGCCAGCTAACAGAGCTCTATTAGTTAGGTAAAAAAAAATAGTATTTTTTTTTGCGAGCCGAAAAAGGGGCTAAAAAAATTCACTTTTTAGGACGAACATATATAAGGAATTGATGCATTGAGCTCAATTAAAGAGAAGTGTAACGACTGGTATTAGTGTTTTTCAGTGTTTGTCTTGTATTATTGTGTTTTTTAGTTCATAAGTAAATATATATTGTTCTAATAAGAAAAAATTCGTGAATGTGTGTCGATAGGGTAATTTTAAGAAATTTTTATAAATAAATATGTTTAAGGAACGTTGAAAAGAAAAAAAATGTTGGCTTAAACAATTTATTTTGAAAGGGGGGGGATTGATGTGGATCATGTCGTGAAAATCGAATGGTGAATGTGCAAAATGGGGCCCGGTGACAAACTTTCAAGAATCCTAGGGTCACGGAAGGGGGCTTTTGAAATACTATCGAAACTTGGTGTGACGAATTGGAGGAAAAGCACAGAAGATCGAAGCGCTTAGAATTTTTTTCTACGGGCGGCGTATAATACCTATAGATAAGGATATCTATTCCAGTCGCCAACTAAAAAAAAAAATTTGTAGCAAAATGAAAACCGAATTTTGCTAAGAAAAAAATTAAAAACAATTTAATTTCGATAAATCGTCAAATTTGTATGGGAGATATCAGAAGGGATGGGGCAATGCTTTCCGTTCTCATTTTCAAAATTTATATCATCAAGCGCATAACGTACGCCAGATTTGACTAAATTTAGTGCGGCTGCTGCTAGAACGATAAGAAGCTAAGAATATATAGCAAAAATCGGTAATTTGTATGTGAGGTACCAAAAGGGGCGTGGTTAATTGATCGATACCTCTCAAATTTCACCACAAATTGTCAAGCACTACAATGAACGAAACTTGATGAACAAAAGAGGGGACAAATGCATTTAGAAAATCAGTAAATTTTTTGTGAGAGGCACCAGAAGAGTTGCGATCTATTTTCATTTTGAAAACCTACTTTAGTAAATCTTTAACGCATACCAAGTTTGACTGAATTGAGTGTCTATTTTCATTCTCAAATCTAAGTTTATTATACGCAGGATGTGTGGCAAATTTGGCTGAATTATGTGCATCTGCTGGAAACATATGAAGGTAAGAATATATGGCTAAAAGCTGTAATTTTTATGTGAGGTGTCGGAAGGGCATGGTTAATTAGTCGATTTTGTTAGAATTTTACCAAGCGCTATACAATAATGCAGTGGACAACTATTTAGGTGATTTCAGTTTATGGATTAGGAGTGACAAAGGAAGAAATTCACTGCGGTAAATCAGTCAATTTGTATGAGAGGTACCAGAAGGGATGGACCGATGTAGCCCATGTAAAAATACCGCCCACAATCTGAAAAATTATTACTCTGTGCCAAATTCTAAAATTCCTGTCAAACGGACGAACACCGCTCAATCGACTTAAAAAGCAATAGAACACAAGATGGTCAAAAGATACTTAGTGCTTTAAACGCTTCCTTCCTTCCTTCTGGGTGTTACAACTTTTATATTTCTTTATTCCTTCAGGTGTATGTATCGAAAGCACACAACATATTGGCCCGTATTCGTACTGTGCATCTTTTAGCCCACATTGCGTACGGAAAATTGAGAATATCAATGAAAACACAATCATGATATTCAACTTTTTATTTTGATTTTAAAAATAATGTTGAAAATATTGAGCCTTCCATCAAATATTATTGTATTTACTCTAATTTTTGTGACATAATATTCGCCCACCACTATGGACGGTAAGAAGAGCTTTTTGGCATCCAGTACAAGTAAAAGCAGTTCAAAATCGACTTATACGAATCTAAACAAATACGTAAAATTCCCAAAAAGTGTGGAAATATTTAAAATTAACGACTCATGGAAATTGCAAGTGCAACAATGTGAACTGAAAACCGAAGAAGACCAGGTAGGAGCGGAATGAGTTAGACCAAAGGAATGTATTATCATTATACAATTGATATTTTAGGCACAAAGACGTCTGAAGCAAAGAAACTCTTAAGAGTTACCAAAAATCCCGTCTCCCTACCGATATGTAAATTATAAAAAAAACAATGTCTCAACAGATATGCGATATTTCTCAAAGATGTTTTAGCGGTTTATTATATTTTGAAATAGAAATTACATATTTATTTCAGTTTCAAATGGAGAATGGGGAATTGTATTGCTTAATTTAATATAAAAATCAAAAAAAGTGAATTGTATAGAATACAATTGTATAAAATGAGATTTTTGCCAGGGCTATAAGGAAATAAATTAACACACACAAAAATCGTACAAAAGAATACTTCTCAATAATTAAAAAAAATACTACGAGGTTAAAAAGGATTTAAACTTAAACAGTTAAAAATAATAATAAAAGTAAATCAGTTTGTATCTTATTTATATATAATTTGTATACTTTTACAAAGCTGCCATGGAATTCTTAATTTAAAATCAAGACAATAATGAAGAAAACAAATTAAAATCGACCGATAAAAAAGTAGTCGCATTAAGAATTGAATGAATAAATGAATGAATGAATGTGAATATCATTTCACTCCATTTTTATTTAAGTTGTACACCTGATCAAAAGCTTTATTAGTTTGTATTGTCCGGCTTGTGGAATTCCTCCAAGCATAGTTTACAACTCCATGAACCCTCGGGTGGCGTCACCAATGGAGGTGACAGGCAGTACATGTGATAGCCGCGATCACAATCATCGCAGAACAACAACTGATCATCGTTATCCGATGTACCACAAATCGAACAGTATTTACACTCGATACATTGCCAGCGATAGCGTTTAACCGAAATTATCATATTGGGAGTAAACTGCAAGCAAGAGGGATGCCCAGAACGGCCACAATCCGAGCATGATACCAATTCCTCGGGCAAGTTTGTCTTCTTGTTTTCTCGTTGATCCCCAAGACAAAAGTCACAATATGGCGATGGTTGTGCCACTTCTCGGTAGTTCGATCGTACTTTCGACTTAACGGGAGTCTTCACTGGACTCGTAGCCACCGGTGATGTTGTGGCCGTGGCCGCTGCAGCTGCCACAACAGCTGCAGCTGCAGCAGTAGCTGCCGGGGGCGGTGGAGCGCCTGAAGAGTTACTGTCAGTTGGTAAGCCCATAGAGGCATCGGTTGCATGACTTGATGATGAATTATCGATTTGTGGTGGTATTACAGTACCTGTTGTTGCTGTTGCAGCCACAGGAATTGTGTTACTGGTGGAAGGCATTGTGAGACCTGGTTGCGAGGAGTCATCGGTATTTGTAATGGGTGATGCTGAATTGGAATGATTCATGGAAGCAGAGGCTGCAGTAGCAGCTGCAGCTACAGCGGCCGCTGCGGCAGCCGCAGCAGCTGAGGTATTGGATGTGATGGCAGCAGCAGCAGCGGCCCCGCCTCGACGTCGGCGCGTTGGCTCACCGGTGCCTTCGCCATCGGCATTTGCGCCACCACGTCGACGAGTACCTGGGGAGATGAGGAAAGATATGAAAAGTTACATATTGATAAAGAAGTAGAATACATATTTATGACGCAGTAAAAATGTATGGTAAACTGTATTTAAATTATTAATTATTATTATTTTGAAGGACATTTCAAATGAAAATTTTTTTTTTAAGTATAATTTGTCTATAAAAAATTGCATTCTAAACATTTTGTTATTTCTCTGTAAGAAATTGTAGTGCAATTATTTTAGGAAATTTTTTGTCTTCTATGCAACTAGAAGAGGTGCAACACGAATTGATGATTATTAAGGTTCGCTTTAATCGGACAATAATTCACTTTTATTTTGTATGAGTGGTTTAAATATTCTCTCCTATAATCAAACTGTTACCTAACGACATTCTATTCAATTCAATTCCCTTTCGAAACAGAAATAATTCACTTATTTTTTATAAAATTGGGTTAACTCAAGTGTCCTTTCATGCAATCTAACTCTTCCCATACCAAACGGAATACAAATAAGTGGACCACCACGGATTGCATTCCGTAGTGTCATGTACATATGTGAGTAATGCTGAAAGGGTTAAATTTGTGATATTTTTTTGTGATGTCTAAATTTATGTTGCTTTTTCAGTTAAAAATCTTATTTTTTAATCACCTAGCACAAACCCGGTATTAATAATAGTCTCATTATTAATTAATTCTATATCCAATGAATACAGAATTCTCACAATAATTTAAGCTAGATTTAAGAAAACTGAACTCTCGTCTCCTATTTCTCATCAAATTTCGCTTTCACTTTCTCTTTTGCATGTTATCTTTAATTTCAAAACGAAAATCTATTCTAATTATAAAGACGAACACAAAAAGTTTTTCGTTTGGTATCGAACTAATTGAGTGATTCGTTTTATGGAAACAGGCTATTAATTCATTTAGAAGCGAGGATGGTCCCAAAACCAGCCGAATTGACGAGTAAGAGGTTTGAAAACAATTATTTCAGTGAAAGGGGGCAATCTTTAAGTTTCAAGGCGCCACGTACGTTGGTTAGTATTTTTATTTGAGCCATCAAAACTCAACGATCTCAGTGAATTTATAAACGTGGAAAAAATTAGTCACCGTTATGTACGAGTAATTCAATATTTCCATTTGAAAGGTCTCAGTCCAACCAATATTAAAGTCGAGTTTGATTCTACTCTAGGTAAGTTTGCTCCTTTAAGATTGTAAAATATTGGGTAGCATAGTCTAAACGAGACCTTATGAGCTGCCAAGACGAACACTGTAGTGGTCGAATAATTGAGGTGTCCACACCAGATACGGTTAAGGAAATAAACAAAATGGTATTGGATGATCGTTGGATGCAGGTGCTTGAGCTAGCTGACATAATAGGCATTTCATAAAGTGCTATCCATCGTATATCCATCTGTGCGCAATATGGGTGTCGCGCTTGCTTTCAGTATAGCAAAAACAGCGTCGTGAAGACGTTTTAGTAGAGTGTTTGGTGATGTTTGCTTTGATTATTAACCATGGAGGAGACATGGGTCCACCACTTCACACCTGAGACAAAGGAGCAGTCAAAGCAGTGGACTGGAGTGGGAGTATCGTGTCCAAATATGACGACTGTTTTTAGTGGATGCGCATGGGATTATTTTTATTGATTATTTTCATGGATGGAAAACGGCCACATTTGGCAAAAAAGAAAGTGTGGCTTCATCAAGACAATTCTCCAGTTCACACACACACATCCACTATTAATGAATTAAAATGAATATGTGTATGCAGCCAGATTTAGCCAGATTTAGCACCCTCGGAATATTTTCTATTTCCAAAAAAAAAAAAAAATGCTCGGTGATAAAAGATTTGTCAACAATGAAGAGGTGGAGTCGATTGATGGTAATTTTCAAGAGTTTGACAGTTCTTATTATAAACAGGATATAGAAGCTATTGAATATCGCTGGAAAAAGTGTATGGAGCTAAAAGATTATATTGAAAAATAAAGAACTTTACTTTAACTTTTCTTATACACGTCATATTTGTCTGTAGAAACTACAGGGTTACCCATTTTTCGGTTTAAAAAGTACATTTAAACTTTTATTTTATTATGATGTTTGGACCTTGTCACTACGTACGAAATACAATGGCAATTACATGACCGCCTCTGGATTGGTTACAGCAGAGGATCCTTTTGATGTGATAGTACGTTACGTACGAGTGGTACGTTTGGGGATTATCCGCGAAAACGCGGTCTTTGATATGGCCCACAAAAAAAGTCTAACGTCGTCAAATCGCATGATCTTGGTGGACAATTGATGTCGCCAAAACGTAAAATTATGCTTTCTGAAAACTTCTCATACCATAAAGCCAAAATCGGTCATGTTGAATCATGTTTGAATAACTACTTTTGTAGTAAGTTTTAACTAATTTTACGCGTTCTTCGGTTGCTAAACCATCCATATCCGTAAAAGACAAACCTTTCACTAAATAAGTAACACTTCAGATGACAGGTATTTCACAGCTAACAGCCTTGACAGACCGGCGGTTTTGAAACCACTAAATGGATATCCCTATACATTAATTGAAAAGTTTGCCTTTTGTATAGAAAATTCGTCCAAGGAAACTTTATTTATTAGAAGCACGTCTGTACTTTAATAATAAAAATTTATAGATTTAATTTATAGACTTTCTTCTTTCTTTTCAGAAATCCCAATTAAGACTCTTTCCTTATTGAAATGTCAGTCTAACATACACAGTTAATGTAAAAAAACTTCGTCTTTGCAATATTTTTTTAATGAAAAGTTAATTCTAAAGACTTTTCTTATCAAATACAATTCTTTTGTGGAAATGTTCTAAAATAATTTTCATATAAAAGTTGCCTCTGCAGAGTTTGTGTTACTACAAAAAAAAAACGATTGCAGATATTTCTATATAGAAAAATTCGTCCTAGAGGATAATTTTTATAAAAAATGCATTCAGAGGTCATTCCTAAAAAATTCACTGAAATGAAATTTCTTACAAAAAAAAAATGGCAACTAAGTTCCCGCTGTTTGCCAATAGATAACGCCAGCTGTAAGTGCTAGTCGATTCTGCCATAACCTAAACGTAATGGCTAAGCTTAGGCATATGGTAAACATCATACCGCCTCGACACAGTAATGATTTTCTTTTGACGCCATATTCTTTTGGTTGTGTGAATATGTATAATTTTGTGCCAAATAATCGTCACATGCGGGAAGTATTGATTTTCTTCTATCAATTGAAGAAAACGGCGGCTGAAGTTCATTGAGACCTTCAAAACGTTTAAAGTGATGCTGCTTTAATTGAAACAACGTATCGAGATTGGTTCCGTCGCTTTAAAGACAGTGATTTTGATGTTGACGACCGTTCGCGTGAAGCAAGGCAAAAAACCTTTGAAGACACTGAATTGACGGCATTGCTTGATGCGGATCCGTGTCAAACGCAGGTAGAGCTTGCTTTAATATTAGGAGTTACCCGCCAAGCCATTTCCATGCAATTGCATGCGTTGGGAATGATTTAAAAGCAAGGAACTTGGGTTCCTTATGAGTTGAAGCCAAGGGACGTTGAGCGTCATTTTTCGCCTGTGAACAACTGCTTCAGCGACGAAAAAGGAAGGGGCTTCTTCAACGTATTACAGTAATAGAATTCATTCCAACAATCCAAAGAAAAGAATATCATGAGGGCCTGTACGTCGGCCGAATATTCACGGTGCGAAGGTTGTGCTCTTTATTTGTGGGACCAGGTCGGTGTTATTTATTATTTATTGGTTATTGAAACCAAGCAAACCATCACTGGTGATCGGTATAGAACACAATTAATGCGAATGCGAGTTCTGCCCACAATACGCGGATAGGCACGAAAAAGTAATTCTTCAACATGACAACGCTCGGCCTCACGTGGCCAAACCAGCTAAAAACTACCTGGAAACACTGAAATGGGAAGTCTTGCCCCCTCCACCATATTCTCCAGATACTGCGCCGTCCGATTATCACTTGTTCCGTTCGATGGCACACGGCCTGGCTGACCAGCAGTTCTACTCATATGACGACGTCAAGGAATGACTAGATTCGTGAATAACCTTAAAAAATTAACAGTTTTACCGTGACGGAATTCGACCTTTGCCAGAAAAATGGGGAAAAATAGTAGCTAAAGATGGGCAATACTTTTAATGAATCATTTGTAAACATGTTACATTTTTATAAAATAAAAAACAACAGCGCACCTAATAGTATTAAAAAAAAAAACATATAAAAAGTTCCCTACAATAGCCTATTTCTTTGACCAGCTAGGTAGTTTTTACAAGAACCTTTCTTATAGTCTTCTGCGTTCAAGGATGTTTTTTTAATATCAGATACCTTTCTAAGAAGTTGTTGTCAATTAACAATTTTTATTACTTACCGCCACCTTTGCGTCCTCTCTTCGGAGTCCCATCCACAGAGGTAGTACCCTTACGCCACCGAGTGGTGCCAGCGCCAGTACCGCGCTTACGTTTACCTCTCGTGCTGTACGACTCGTCAAAATCATTGTCCGACTCAAAGTCATCTTCAAAATCGTCAACATGATGGTGATATGACATTTCCATATCCTCGTGGAACCATTCCTTTTCGGCATTAGCATGTGAATCTTTGCTATCATTATCACCCGATGCACTCATCGAATTTCCATCGGCTGTTAAAGCTGCACAAAGGAAACGGATAAAAAAAAAAAAACAAGATAAAGTTGTAGGAAGGGAAAAGATAAAGGCGAATTAAGGTTTAATCAAGATAAATATTAAAGGTACAATGACCTGACATGAATGGTGGTGGAGTAAATTCGCTGTAATGTTTACCTTTACAAGTCAACATTACAGCAACAACTACAACCACAACCAATTGTGGCAATGGGAATAATATGAGAGAGAAAGAAAAATAAGAGAAATAAAAGGTACAGAATTTCTGCCAATGCAAATAAATCGCACACAATCAAACAGAATAAAAGTGGAGAAAATGCTTAAGCAAATGATATGTGAGTGTACAGAAAGATATATGGAATTAATTGCAAACCAGGGATGATAATTTAAATGATTTGGCACAACGTTTGGTACCTACTTAAGAACAATGCAGAAACATAGCTTTATGATGTTCTATTTGTAAAACTCCAGTTATTTTTATGGAATAAAACTTTTAACGTGTTTTCCCAAAATTGAGTTTGTTAAAAAAAGGGTCACTTTTCAAGGCAATATAACGTCTATAAGTTAATAATGGCATTTTAGATCTTTATTAGTGTTTGCTCCCACAAGTTATTCTGCTGAACTAGTTAGCAATCACCTCTATATCGCATTCTTCTTTTCTTTGTTAAAGTCGTATATTTAATTCTCAAATCTCAAAATGCAAGCAATAACGTCAAAAGAAAAGCTTAATTATTTACATGGTACGGAGAAGTTATTTGCTCTGAATGTCAACCTTTGGAAAATAATTATTTACATGTTCCAATAAATGATACTTAATCAGGATGAAGAACATTTAATGTTTCTGTTCAACAGATAGTACTAACCTTTCGCATTTCTGATAAATTCTTGAAATTCTTAGGTGAAATCTGGCTAAGACATAAGTTTTAATATCCAACTTAATTTTGAAGAAAAGAATTCATTCATTTTTCAAATATAAAATTATTTCTCCATTCGCTTAAGAAACATTTTCTTTAATTTCTTTCTCTAATTCTTATTATTCATTACAGAAAATCGCGCAAAGGAAAGCGGGAAAATTTTAAGTTATTTTACTAAAGATATGACGCATATTTCCTCACTGAAAACAATATCTCTTTTGGTTAAGGCAGAACATTCTCTCATTTCTTGAACGAAATTTTTTCATTCTTTTCTCCGAGTGATACTTTGATTTCTTCTAAGATAAAATCGATTATCATTTTATTCGTAAAAAATTAAATTTTACTCGTAAGATATACAAATAAAGATGGGCAAAGCATTGACAAAACAATTTGCATGGTAGTATAAGTTCTAGCAGAATGTAAGTTGGTTTGGGACAAACAGCTTTGCCAACCTAGCCTAACCCACAGTATTTTATTGCTATATTACCGGAAGAACTACGTCTAAACAAGAAAGAAAAGCTGTGTGCAGCAACAGCTCTTTTCAGGAAAGCGAAAAACTATCTTAATCGCGATTCTTTTATGTAAAATTTTACTACAGGGTGATTTTTTAAGATTTAAGCATTTCAGGTTGGCAACACTGGTAGGTACGATATACTCTGCCATTTCATCATGGAAAGACTAACAAACGAGCAACGATTGCAAATCGTTGAAATTTATTATCAAAACTCGTGCTCTGTGACAAATGTGCATCGTTTGATACGACCATTTTATGGTCGTCATAATCGACCTGGTAAATCAACAATTCGTGCTGTTATCTCCAAATTTCGCACCAAATTTACTTTGTTGGAAATAAAACCATCGACTCGCATCCATAGGGTGCGTACAGAAGAAAATATTGCAGCCGTAGCGTCCAGTGTTAATGACGATCGTGAAATGTCAATTCGTCGCCGTTCTCAGCGATTTGGCATGTGTTACTTAACCACAAGGAAAATTTTAAACGTTGGTTTATGTTTGAAAGCCTATAAAAATCAACTCACGCAAGAATTGATCTAATTTTTGGTGAGCCAAAATTTTGGTGGGCTTTGCAAAAGCTCAATGAAAATCCACTGTTTTATCGAAAAATTGTGTTCAGCGATGAGGCTCATTTCTTGCTGAACGGATACGTAAACAAGCAAAACTGTCGCATCTGGAGTGATGAACAGCCACATGCCATACATGAATTACCGATGCATCCCGTAAAAACGAGAGTGTGGTGTGGTCTATGGGCTGGTGGCATCAACGGTCCACTTTTCTTCAAGACGACCGTGGAAGAAACGTTACCGTCAACGATGAACGATATCGAGCCATGATACGCGATTTTTTTGCATCAATTGGCTTAGTTGAACTTGGTTGACATGTGGTTTCATCAGAATCACACATTCGTTTCATACGATTTTTAAAAAAAACTACGATTAAAACATCACCTTTTATAACCTACTTATTCGCATTATCTAATTCTACGGCACAAAAAAAATGTTTTTTATATTTTAATATCGATATTTGTAATTAAATATTTGCTTATAGAAGGTTTTGTATTATCTATTATATCTATTGACGGCTTATATAAGGGGCCTCCTATTAGACATTGGGGCAAAAATGGTTTTTTGCTGACGAAATCTACACTGTTATTGCATAACAAAATTTGCAGAGCATTGCTTTTAAATAGTTTATTTACATACAGAAAGTACAGAGATAAAGCGGTCTGTAGAATCTCGAAAGTGGAGATTTTAATTGCGAACGACTCCTTTGACTCAGCCACAAAATTGCTCTCTACATTCACTTGCTAAGTATTGTTTACTTTCCTACAGATAATTAAATACTTTTTAAGGGAACTGGTTTTATTTCTCTCCGCCAGGAACAAAAGCTACACATTTTCATCGCGAACAGTAGCAATATTTCACTCAATTTATGAAAAAACTGATTGAACACAAAAAGGATAACCACGTTGTATCAGTTATATTGAAATATTTCCACGTGAAAGAATTTAGGCTACAGTTCCAAAGTTAATTTTTTGTTATCAGGGATGTAGTGACGCATTTTTATTTATTTGATCGTTCTTAAGTTTTGTATGGAAAATTTAAATTTAGTTATCTTAATTTAAATAAAATATAATTTCATCACATTACATGCCAATGTTTGTTGACTTCGGTAAATCGTTGAAAAAACTTAAATTAATTATTCGCAGATATTGTTGAAACACCTGAATACTTCATCGAGAAATTCCGCGTTTTTGCTTTTTATTAATAATTTGAGTACAAATTGGGAGACAGATTGCCACTACATTTGAAACTTACTGTCGATATTTATAAGCAATATGAGACGTCTAAAGAGTAAAAGAAGCTGCTGTACGGAATCCTTTGCTTATAAGCATTTCTTATAGTGACCAATATGGGCTGTACGCAAAGAAGAAAGTTGTAACGTAAGATCGTACTTGGAGTAAACATAGTATTGTACGTTAATCAAAAATTTCGGATGAATTTTTTTAATTGCTTCAAATATCCTCACTCAACTCTTTCTCTTATAAAGTATTTTCCCCTTTACTGTATTGAATGTTAGTTGCTTACTGGATGCAATATGGTTTCATAGTTTTTAATCCTCTGAATATATAAAGAATTTGTGATATCGGGCCAACTGTCTCTTTCTCTTATAAAGTATTTTCCGCTTTCCTGTATTGAATGTTAGTTGGTTATTGGATGTAATATGGTTTCATAGTTTTTATCCTCTGAACATATAAAGAATTTGTGATATCTGGCCTAGATTTGAAATTGAACCATGTGTCTTTTTTTGAATGATCGTTTCAACATTCATTTTAACTTTCCCTACCTATTAAAATTTCAACATATCTCCCGTAAAATTGTTTAGTTGAAATAGCTGAACCACGGGAATATATAAACGTGGAATATTGAAAGTAGAACGTTCTCAAGACAATCGCATCTATGGTCCGGAAATATCCGGACAACGCTGGTCCAAGGATTGTCAGCCGAATGATAGCTGTACCATCCAGACTTATTTTTCTCAGTCCGGAACCAGCAGACTTGTTACAGCAATAGCAACAACAATGCAACCCGATATTAATTTTGGAAAGCATTTCTCAGAATTAGAACAAAAATGTTCTTTGTATTGACATAGCAATTTTGTAAACATGAAATTATGGAAATTTGAAATTTGGAACTTGATGTACCGGGTTATCCGTTTTTCGGTTTCAAAAGTAAAGTTAAATAAAACACACATAAACCTATGATTTCGATGAGAGTTTTATTTCATTGAAAGGCGTATACCTTGCCATTATGCACGAAATACAATGCGGTTTAAATGACCGCCATTGGATTGGTTGCGACAGTGGATTCTTTTCAGGTAGTCTTCGACCACTTTTTCACACATTTTGGGCGGTTTACTTGGGGATTATCCACGGCCTTCAAAGCAGCCTTACAAAAAAAATCTAATGGCGTCAAATTGCATGATCTTGGTGACGAATTGATGTCGCCAAAACGTGAAATTCCATTTTTTTGGAAAATGTTCATGCAATAAAGCCAAAATCGGTTGTGTTGAATCACGTTTAAATCACTTCTTTTGTGATTTTAACTGTTTTTACGCATTCTTCGGTTGTTAAACGATTTATTTTCGTAAATGACAAACCTTTTACTAAATAAATAAATAAGACTTCAGATGACAGGTATTTAACAGCTGACAGCCTTGCCAGACAGGCGGTCTTGAAACCACCAAATGGTTAAAGAATTCTTGATACAGAACCAATATCATGGAATAATATGATACGGATATGAGGCGAAATTCTGTATTCATTAGACATTCTGTATTCATTAAACAATGGCTATTATACCACACGTACATCGGTAGATGGATAGATATGTTGGGAACACATGTAGCGTTAAACATTGTGTGAAGCGGAACTAGAAAGATATTAATACATTTCTCAGAAATGATACTCGCGGTTATTTAACATTTTCGGAAACCAATCTTGAAAATCAAGTGTTTTACACCAAAATCTATACACCTGAAGCTGTTATCAAATTATCGGCCAAGGTTTTAACGAGGAAGAAAGTATTCAAAAAATACCAATTGGTCGTTGCTCCAAAGGGAACATCAAGGAATACATACACCTTTCTGATTGTTGTGTTGTGTTATAAAATGGTTATTACGGGAATACCAGCAGTTTTTTTAGGAATGTCATCAAAACAGGGAGTCGAAATTTCCTTTACGAGGATACCTTTCATCTGTTACAGATATAAAATGGGCAGACAAATTATTTTTTTCTTTCCAAATTTTATGCTCGAATAGACTAAGAAATATATCTAGATAATAAACAGACAGATCAATGCGTGCAAGAAATGTTGAAATTTTTGGAAATATTGATATCGAATCGAAAGCTTAAACTCTTACTAATTTAATTTGGAAATATCTTGAGGGAAAATTTGAGGCATTGGAGACAGATGCCAATTGTATGCGAAATTCGCGTTATTATCCAGGCACTGTTCTTCGTCATGCGAATTCTAGATACCGTCCAACAATTTTTTCTAACCTCCAGAAAAGGCCTAATTCTGTTACAGTAATTTTTTTCGTAAATTAATCTTAATTTAATTTTTTCAGTTTAGTTATTAGTTGTAAAGTAATTATAGGACGAAGGGTTTACTATTACTCGAATGAAAGATGCTAGTAAGTGAAATAGTTTAAAGGGCAAAAAGTTATCTGTCGTTGTACATTTTTTTTTTCTACATTTAATGTCAAATCAAATCCGATTATCAAATCACTAGAATTAAGACAATCGGTTAAGTATTGCGGACTCCAAGTTAATTTGTCCAAAATATAATTTTTTATTCCTTCGCTTCATATACGAGGCGTGTTCAAAAAATAATGTGAATTTTCAAATTTCGCGGGCTACGTACGTACATTCGACTTTCGTTTATTATTTTTTTTTATGTTGGTACACTCGTCGCGAAGATGTTGACGGTTTTATCCATATAGCATGTTTACTTAGTCTTCGAAACGAGTGTACCAACAAACTAAAAAAAATAATAATCGAAAGTCGAATGTATTGTAAATATTTGAAATGCGGGCAGCTTAATGGAATTTTTTTCGACAAATATTTATTTTCTATGGACTTCGACATCCTGTTTCCATAAAACGAATCAGTTAATTTGTCAAACCAACCGACAACTATTTATGTTCGACTTCATAATTCGAATAGATTTTTTAATGTACTTTTATTGAAAATGGTTACCATTAAAGTAGAATATTTTTGTAAACCAATATGGAGAAATATTAAAAAAAATTGTGAAAACTGATAGTTCACGGAAACTTTCGTACGTTTTATTAAAACCTTATTCCTAATGCTTTCGTTCATAGACGGTTCGATTGTGTAGCATTTCGAACGTTTAATGGAAACTGGCTATAATCTAGTATAGCATCTGCTGGACGTTTTGAGTTTGCTATTATTTTGGGCAAACAAATGTTCAAAATGTTTCAACTTTGAACTTTCTTTCGTTTTCGTATGGAACGGTGTTATTCCTTACTAGAAAACATTTTTGTCATCAAAATGGTGCGCTACATAGAATACACTGCCATGATATAGAACATTATTCGTCTTTGTTAAATTTCTTAACATTTATTCACTTAGAGCATTGCTATAAAGTAAGTCGTTCCTGCAGCTGAACACGTCCCATTTACTACTCGCCTCTTTAGTCGTAGCAAGAGGCATTACGTATTTCATGAAATGTCTATTTCTCAAATGATTGAATATAATCTAACGTCATAATAAGGTAGCACTACATTAATTGCCTTCTTAAGAAAGCTTAACAAATGTACTTTTTCTCCATTACTAACTGCAATTACATGTGTCATCCCCGTTGCTGAAGACCTTTAGTTGCCACACTAGGGGTGGCTGAGAAACCACCCATTCCAGCGTGCATAAAGAAAACACAACAACAAAACAGGTCCAGGGTTGTTAATGAGCACAAACACCACCAAAAACAACAAATGGAATAATTTATGATTTGTGAGATTTTGTTCGTCCATATAAATATTGATTTTACTTTAAGATGTTCTTCAAGATCCCTCCCCCCTCTCAACAAACCTGCATTTTCATTTTGGTGATGATCTCGTCCTGATGTCGCCGACACCGTAGCCGTGCCATAATGATGATGGTTGTGATGAGACTCTCGATACTGATAGGGTCGATAGCTATGATGATGGTTAAGCAAATATTGTCTTTTCGGTTTACGCCATCTCGTCGATGTGTACGTGTAGAGTTGTCCCTCACGAAATCCGGGCATACGTTGTTTCTGCTTTACGAACAACGCACAATGGGTCTGTGCAACGCCTGTCTGTGGATCCAAAAAGGGCATACGCAGACGTCTCTCGATGCATAGTCGTGTATTGTAGTTTTCACTGTTCTCCAGGATCTCCTTGTACGCGGAATCATTAAGAAAATTTTGTATCTTCTCAAAATTTGTTATGTTGACAACTTCGATTTCAGGGGCAGACATGGTGCTGATGGTATCCGTTCACTTTATTCAGCTTTTTTTTTTCCACACACTGACTGAGGCCACACAACTCCTCTTGAGGATGTTGTTGTAATGCACCTTGTATGAGACGATTTTGTTTGGAATTTTCACAGAAAACTATCTAAATTTGCCGTAAAAGTGAACTTTAGCAATAAATGGATGACATAGAACTTAAATTTAATCATCAGTTTGTGATAATTTTTATTTAATTACACGAATTAAGCAAGGTTTTCAGAAAATGTTCGATCAATTTGCATTTTCACAGTTAAACAAGTTTTTTCTTCGATTCCTCTTTAATGCTTCATTTCGTTTATATGCTTACACTACCACTGAACAATAACGTTCGGAATATTGCCAACCATTGCAGAAAAAATGTAGCATTGCCAGGTTAAAAGAAGTTAGCACTTCAAATGTTGTGTCTGGAAAAGCAGTTTGACTTTTCTGTTATAAGAATTTCGAATCAATATCACAATACTAATACAGCGAAACATTGTCCTGTGTGTGGTTGAATAAATCCGTATTTGATTTCGAATGAATAAAATGAGCCATAGTGGTTACTGGCAATCATTTCAACAGTTGCTTCTACCTTTTTATTTGTGAAATTATGAGCAAATTTAATTTTCGTTTTTAAGCTGTCGTGACGAAAAAAAAACACCAAATAATCCAGATATTTTTTTGGATATGATAACATCTATCTATATTATTTGTCTTTTTTAATCATCAAATGGAGACCCAATATAGCGGACCATCATTTAAGATATGGCCAGAGGTGAAAATCTGTAATTTAAGATACTTTTTGCATGAGTAATTGCCTTGGCAGAAAATAGTCATACATATAAGAATCTTGGAAATGTTTTGATATAAAAAATGTTCTGGCAATTTTTTTTTTTTTTTTTTTTTTTGTAAGGAGAGTAATTTCCATGACGGCTTCTATAAGAAAAGTATATCTCACGACATTTTCCGGCTTTCTGACACATTTATTTATCTGGCAATAAGTCGGTACTTCGTCATTTATGGTACTGAGCGCAGATTATAAAAGCGAGTGAAATTGTTCTAACAGGGGAAAACTTTCCAACAAAAGAATTGACTCAGCTGTGAAATAATGGGTGTCAGTGTCTCTTTCTACAAATCTGGCATTTATTCATAAATATATATTTAAAAAAGTGTATATTGTATGGTGGTAGCTGGTGGTCATTGTACTTTTTGAAGAACTGAAAAAATTTTGCGTATGGTTATTGAAAAATGCTTGAAAAAAACTATATGTGAAAAATATTTTTCAAAGTTGATATGAAGAGGATTTATTAAGAACCAGTTTGTACTTACAAAATGTCAGTACGTGATGCAACCAAGGTAGAGATATTGAAACAAATGTTTTCACTGGGAAAAATATCTTACTAATAACCCTAGGTAGAGATATTGAAACAAATGTTTCCACCGTTAAAACTTAGTACTAGGTTTAATGTACGAATGAGCACATAAGAAATTTAGTAGTTTCACTTGATCCGTAAGATTAATCTAATAATAATGGTTATTTATTTATTTATTAAAGCTGTGGAATTACGCGATTTCATGCTTGGCCGATCAGCAAGTTACATTTTCGCTTAAATTTCTTTCTGTCGGGTCCTAAGACTAGCCCAGACTTGGGTTGAATATCTTTGTTTGGCTTTTGTTCGTTTATATACAATAAATAAAAAGGAAATGGACAAAATGGAAAGGAAATGGACAAAATGGAGATAAAGTTTATAAATTATGTTATACTATGTTATTAACATGCCAGCAAAATGTCCGGTGTATCGGGATTAAATAAATATATATGAATGCAGATAAACGTTAGCGATTTGCTTTTGAATTTTCACATCAGTCAAATTGTTTTGAATTACTTGTTTTGTTTCCGTCACTTGATTTTCAACACATGTCGGTTTTGTTCAGTTTTATTCTTTGTATATCACAAGTATTCCGAACAAATATCACATGCTTGTATTTCAAAAACTTTCCCCACAAATTATAAAAGAGTTTTCCGAAAACAATCGGCAAGCTCTATATAACGTAATTTCATATTCGGAAATGATTGATTAATATTGTCATATTACACTTGATTTTTGTTACTTATGGAAATGTTATGGAAATGTTTTGTTACTTATGCTAGCAAGCAAGTGAAGATATTATTAAAACCCAAAATGGTTCCACGTAGGTTTTCGGTTTTCATCTGACAATTTGTTGTTTACTAGAAAAAAGTAATTTATTCGTTGCAGGAATTAAGTTTACTGAGGATTACTGTACTGTAACCATATTTTAATTCATAAGTTGATAATAAATTGCATCATATAAAGCAGTCCAAAAATTAATTATTACATATTTTTTTATATTTTTTCATACTTACTCATTTTGGCAATGCATGTTTTGCATATTTTTTAGACTATGGGCGAATACATCTGTGATTTGTTCATGTGTAAGGTGAATGACTGACAATGTCTTTACAGTTGCTTTGTATTATTCCATTTATTTCAAAGCATTGTTTATTCGGTATTCGAAACCAGGATCTCGCGACTTTGATAGGTATGGCTTTTATATGAATAAATAGCGAAGCTTTAGTTGTTTTTTTTACAAAACCGCAGGATTTGAAATACTGAAAAATATATGGGAGGCAGCTAAGAAGGCTGTCTGTTAATCAATAAAATAAAATATAAGTAAATACGTCAACTTTGTAGTGGAACCACCATATAATTATTGGACTATATTTGAATTGTGGTTCAGACTTAGAAACAAACAAACGTTACAGTTTTATGGTTCAGAGTGTAGTCATATTTACATTTCACACATTTTTCTCCAAGTGCAACTCTGTGTTTGTGGATTCCGTTTCATTCATTAAAAAGTTTCTGATTTGTTGCTTTTGGGCGTGGAGTCGTAAGTCAACAATTTTTAACAAATTGAATAAACGAATAAACTCACGAATCGTCGACAAAATAAGGAGATCTTGCTATAGAAAACGCAATGGGAGCAAGTAATCGCAATACCCGAATAGCTGTAGGAATATCTGCCTTCGCCTTTACATTATTTTTGATAGCTTTTGTGAGCCCCTACTGGCTGGTTACTGACGGCCGCTTGAGTAATCCACGATTCACCAACTTGGGTTTGTGGGAAGTTTGCTTTAATGACTTCCAAGATATCCATCGCTTCTATGATACACGCTTTAAGGGATGCATGTGGGTCTTTGAGGAGGAGTACTACATTATACACGATTTCCTACTGCCTGGCTTCTACATAACTGTACAGGTCTTTGCCACTTTGTGTTTTGTTATGTGTTTAATAGCGCTGCCCTTGACTCTGTCGTTCTTGCGAACGTCTAGAGACGATGACCGCTATGTGTTCCTGCTACTGACCATTGGATCGTGTCAAGTTATAGGCTCATTGTTTGGATTCATTTCCGTGGTAGTGTTCGGTGCTAAGGGAGACTCCAGGGATTGGATGCCTCACTGGCAAAACAACGATATGGGCTGGTCGTTTGCGCTTGGAGTTGTGGGAGCTATTTTCCTGATGCCTGGCGGAATTTTGTATATGATCGAAGCTCGTCGTGAGCGTTATAAGCGCTTGAATGAGATAAGCACGCGTGAGGCTGCGAGTGAGTACGGTGGTGGTGATGATTACTATGCGCAACAAGCACAAGCGGCAGTTCAGCAGTATGTTGCTCCAGAACCAAGTAGGCCAAGACGTCCCCCACCTGGTCAACGGGCACCAACAGCACCGGTGGCTGTTGTCACAGGTGGAGGAATACAAACTGATATCTGAAAGTATTTTTGTCTCCAAATGCAAAAACATATCCGTCCAAAACATAGTCTCTTATTGATGTCTAATATTTTGTATTGCTGACGTAGATTTTAAGTAATTTTTATCTCGAAAATTTACGATTTCATTCGAATATTTTTCTTTGTATGGAAAGTGGCCTTATAGCCATAGAATCTGTATTTTATATATCAAGTAGACGAAGTTTTCATTCTATTGATGAAAATCTAGCGTATGAATCATTTTTTATCTTTGGTATATGAAGTAGGCATTCCAATTTACAAACACACATAATGATTAATATAGGCGTATTGTAATTGTTTTATTATATACAATAAAGTGTTTTTATAAAGTTTTCGTAACCCCAATAATAGGTGAGAGAATTACAAATTATTTTCGGAAAAAAGATTTGGGTGAAAATTCCAGAAAAACGTTTTAATCCAATTTGGGTAAGAGTACGTTCAAGTTATAAATCTAAAATCAAGTTATAAATCTGATGTAATAGGTCAAATAATCGACCGATTTTGCAGTATTTTACTATCTATAAGGAATTTATGACGGGTAATATTATGCTAAAATTCATAAATTGTAAGGGCTAGAAAAAGTGATATTTGGTAAATATGTAACTGGTATAGAACGGAAAAGCGGGCAGTGCAACTCCTCTTCTTCTGTTACGGTGGCAAATTAACGGTCCCATCGTTATATGCTTCCGTCAATCACAAAATGCTAAAATAGGTTACGGTAGGGAAAAGAAGCGTGTCATCACCCCCACAACATTTTGAATGGTCATAGCATACGAGTCATTAGAGATTTATAGGCAAGATTTGGTGCATACGTTATTAGTAGAGAAGGGAACAATGAGTCATGGTGTCACCCCATGCCTGTTTTGCTAAAAAAAACTATAACGGTAAAATCGAATAACCATCGTCAAAAATTTTAGGGATATGATATTGCTACGAAATTGGCTTATTAGTTTATGGCTAGAAAAGGAGCGTGACACCGCATATACAAACCAAAGATGTGGACGATCATATCTTAAACTATTAGAGAGATGTGTCGCGAGATTTGTTTCACGTGGCACTGTTGCGACTGCCCTGTGAAAAAAGTCACATCGATACGGGAAGAATTTCATAAAATTTGAATAACAGCAGATTTTTGGGTCCGATTGCATTGCGAAACCACGGCAAATATCCATTCTGTTCAAATTTTATTATTTATTATTCACTGTCCTATTGTTAGGAATACTTATAGCATTAACATTAATGATTACATTTTTGGGAGTTATCTTTAAGCACTTCTTAGACGTCAAAAAGCTTCGTTTTTAGGAAGCCAATTAGAATGAATACTATTCATTGATTGCTTCAGGAGCGCCGAAATGCCAGGCGATGCATTTGGCAATACATTATAACTAAAAGCTACTCTTAGATGGCAAAATTTGGGAATAAACGTTTATTCTCTATGAACCCTTTGCTTTTTCACATAAGTAAAGCGGAAACGCTATATTAGTGGTATACAATTCCTTAAAGAATAGTTAACGCTTAAAACAACGTGGCTAATATGATTCGTAAATTGCAGCTTATCATCTAACAAGGCTCCCAAACATTTCATGTCATGCACAAACTATATATTATAACCGTTATAAACTACGCGTGTTTTAAAATTGAGGGAATCTTTAAAATGGCAGCATTGTCTTCATTCGAGGCACTAATGGAAGTCTTTAAGTATTCATTATGTGGGAGGTACATTTATTGGTATGTGGTGCAATTTTGGAGTGTTCTTGTGATTCCACAGTAACACTTATGTATATCTTGTTGCCTTTAAAAATAATTTTTAATCCGCGCGACGCAACCGAAATGTACATCCTATGGGAGTACATTTTATTTCTGCTTAATAAATTACAACTTTTTGGCATGCAAAATAACTAACATTTAGTTTCATAAAACTAAATAAGTTTATTGTGCTCAAAATGTTGTCTACCAGAATAAAGCTGCCACAGACAAAACCCTAACAACTGATTTTTACTGTATTTACTAAACTACTGCCAATAATACCATTTACTTAACACGATACTCCGGAACGAGCTACATATACGTTGGGAATGAATATATTCAATGCTTTTATAGTCGAAAGAGAGTTTATCGAATCCAAAATAATCATTCCATTGGGTTATGTTGTATTCAACCCACAGATTCTTCATAAAATATAATACTATAAAAGTTTTTTGTCATCGAATATTTTTAATATCTAACTGAAGAAACATTCCCTTTTAGAATTCTTTTACAGAGTGAGTCTGGAGTTATTTTTTAATAAAAAGTCAAGCTAAAATGTTATATTATTTCAAAGAATTGTACCTTTTATTAAAGCCTTGAAAATTTTTCATTTTCCAAGATTTAGTTTTATCGCAATATCTGTGGAGTTATAATTGACACAGGAGATTTGAAAGTTTGTAGAAAACTTTCATTAAACATTTAGTTTAAAAGTTAATGTGGCTTACAATGAATCTCAAGTATGGAAACGATATAATGAGCCTAACTACATATTTAATACCTATATAATATGAAAACATTCGTATTCGAAATTATATATTTAAAAATGCATTCATAAACATTGCATAAAAACGAATATGGGAAAAAAGAGTATTTCATTACTGATGAATTTTTGTAGTGTAATTTGAAAATTGTTGTCGAATGAGCAGTGCTCATCCAAGATAATTTCTGCAACGATTGCAGTTGAACGATTTTAACGTTTCGTTGAACTTCCCCGCTCCAACGGGTATATCTATAATATGTATAAGTCGGAAAATTTGTAAAAACCACTGCAACTCAGGGCGTAGGCTTCCAAATACGAACATGACTTTATTTTGTGCAAAATCGCCAAAATAAAATAAAAGCCTAAACACAAATATTCGTATAATTCAAAAATAAACCTTACTAAAACTGAAAACCATAATTTTCGAATTTTGACGGAGGTTTATACCAATTTCAATTTCCAAAGAAAATCGCTACAACATAAAAACACAAAAAAAACTCCTGTGGTGCTAAATTTAAAATGCGATCAAATCTCAGAAACGAAGCGTCAAGTCAATAAATTAAAAAATAAAATATACAAAATTAAGAGCGCTAAAATCAAAATTAAATGATCAAATCTTGGAAATGAAGCATCCTAAATTTTAGTCATATTTTATATTTAGATATTTCGAAGTCAACATAAAGAATAAGCCTCCTTTGGAGTTACAAAATTTCATTTTTCAATGGGCCGCTTCGTTTAGCGAGTTTTATATTTTGGCGTTTGTGGCTTTAGTTTGTAGCCATTGGCATTATGCGAAACATAAGCTTGGGCCACCCCAAAAAATCTCAAAAATGAAGTAATTTCCTGACGTTCTGTTTGAAAAGGAATTTTCTTTAAAAATATACGATTGCATTCCGATGTAGTTTATTATATGCGTATTGTATGTTCTCTACATCCTTTTCAATAAATGGAGGACAAAAAAAAAAAAAAAAAAACACGGGCTTTGATTTACAAAAATAAATAACTCTGCTAATATATTCTAGTACCATTGCAGTAAATGAATTACTTTTAAATTTCACAAGGTTCTCCTCTCTTTTAATTGACATAGTAAAAATATATCAATGCTTACAAGGAAAAACGACTAACTCGGAATTTATTGTATTGAGATAATAAGCGTTTTCCAGAAAAATCGCTGATACGAAAATTTTATACAATTTTCGAAAAATGCGGAATTTTGGAATCACAAATAATAATCCCAAAAACGCAATTCCTATCATATTAATAATTAGCCATATTGCACATTTTTTTTAAAAATTCTCGACGAAAATACCTAATCCCAGCTCTTATAAAACAATAAAAAAGTTTTTGACAATAGGTGTTTTTCAAATAACATTTATTTATTTGCACATTTATTCAATTTAATCCCTTGTTCGTGCTCCATAATATGTAAACATAACTAATTTATAAGTAATTACAACTACCTCATCGTCCTTTACAAAATATTAAAATCATAATTATTTCAATCATTACATATTAACAAAGTGTGTACGTATCCAATGTGTGCATTGCGTTGCAGTATTCCTCAAAATACTCCAGACTAGAGTCTTGTATTCATCATTCGTCAATTTGTATCTTCTGTTCTTGCTTTTTGCCATTTCCATGCTTTACAACCTGTTGCAAATTACCACTATTATGTCCTCATTTTAGACTCACGATATATGACCGTTCATGACCGAAGCAGAGTTTATGTTCGTTGTTGTTGCATTTGAGGATGCATGCGGAGTTGTCTCTGCGTTTAGGGGTGTTGACTCTTCCTTTAACCATTTCTTTGGCTCTTCATTATCATTGGCACTAAGCTCCACAATAACAAACAATTCACGATCGTTTGAATGCAGTTGTTGCTGTAAGAATGTAAATAGTTGCTGTTCACTGCCTATGCACTCGGGTGCATGCAATTTCGAGTCTAAATTATAAAATTTGCCATCTATGGCTCGGACAGCAATCCAATGCCGTTTGCGTAAAGGCAGTGTAATAAAGCCAAATTTGTAGTCAGAAGGTACGTTTAAAATGAAACCAACAATGGTGTTTAGATCAATGCACGAGGGATCTCTGAAAATAATGAAAAATATAATAACGTTTTACAGCATATACATTATATGTAAATTATATTTTATATTTTATTATAAAGATTATCATATCTGTGGTCATAACAAAAAGCAGGTTAAATGGAGTTAGGACAGAGTCGAGTTTGCTCGCTATTATTATTGTACTTATTCTGATATATATTTACATAGGTCCAATTCCCATTCCAAAATTTGACGTGGTTCACAAGTTATAATAAAATTTCCAAGCAGCGATTTTTGGTACATTACGTAATATCTCTAATTATTGGCATTAGTAAGAACACATTTTTTTGTCATTATATCCTTTATGTAATTAAGCCACATACTGCCATCTAAGCTCAATTTTAAAATTCCGTACATTTCGAAATTTGTTATAGATTCCCATAATAGCCATTTTTTTTAAACGATTTACAAAACAGATTTTCAAAACAGAAAATATGTAGTTAAGTCATTTTCATTTGTAAACACAGAAATTAAACGCTCTTAAGAAGTGCAAACCTTCATTAAATTAAACTGCCAAAATTAATAAGACAAAGAACTGCTCCCTACCTCCATGCTGCAGAAAAAAATAGGCGGATTCTAACACTTAATATAACTCAATATTAATTCCCAATTAATACTAACGGTAAGGAATAAGGAAACTAAAACGTGCAGCTTTCGAACTATGGAGTTGTAAACTAATTCCAAAACTTACTGTCTCTAAATTATAAGCAAAAACAAAATTGAAAATTTAAATAAAGTCAAAATGTTTTGATATTTCTTTAATGTTCTATCATTGATTTTGAAGAAATGAAAGTGACCGACCTTAATGCAACGCTTACTGCACGCGAATATTGTTCGCATGATCACAGGTTCAACCAGCATGCTGTCACCTATCATTATTTGAGCGGCGGTCAGCTCGACGTATCTAACGAACACTTCGAATAGTCGAGTTATCGACAAGTCTCGTAAATGCTTCTCAATTTCTGACGTTCACAATCGTCTTTAAAGCGTAGGTCTCGTTGAGCACGTTTAAAAATTTAATGCGCGCGAGCTCATTAAATGTTTGAAGCTCTCTCACGTCTCATTCATGAGATGCAAGGGAATTTGTTTTTAATTTTAATAAAATCCCACTTTTATCTTCTGTATACAGAGAAATGGTAAATAGTAATCAAAGTGCGGTGTCATAAAAGTATTGTATTGGTGTCATTTGAAACAAACAATTATCTTAGATATTTTATTATAGCAAATGCAATTAAAACGGAATCCAAGTTTCAAATTTGGTAGCAAACATAAATACTTTGGGCACCGTAACATTAAGTTTGGTTCATCCAACAACGCCAGTTTTGCTTACCAAAGGTGGTCCACTGGGCACATTATATCACAACCACAAAATGCATACCCCAAAAAAGGTGAGGTTTTTACCCATTTAAAGTTTAAGAATAGGTTAAGGTCGTTCCGACCCTAAGACCTCTAATCGTTTGCTAAATTTTTCCACATCAGTAATATCATTAATCAGTAGCGCAATTATCGGCGGTATAGGGTATAACTAGAAAAAAGTGAATTGGCATTGCCAATGCCATTGTGTTGTTAGAGATATGAATATGAGTTTTGTTACATAAGAAATTTTGTCACATTAAGGGATTGTTACTATCCATCAGAGCATCCAAGAGCAAGTATATTGCCGTGGGAAATAAGAAACGATTGCTCGCACTTTACTCGTGAGAAATAAAGTACGACGGTGGGTCACTAACTCAAATCATTACTCATGGATAATGCGCAACTGGACCGGCGTGGGTTACTGAGTTACTCCTTAATAACTGCAACTCACATGCACCTTTCTGTTTTCTTTAGAAAATGCCATTAGAAAATTTTGCACAAACATAGAATTATTTGCGTATGCCACGTGCACAGGAAGACATATATGCTAGAAAGTGGGTTTGCGATGGCTCTGTGTAAAAAATGTTATGTGGACCATTATTACAGATTACAATAAAAAATTATCAATTTGGGAGCCATTTTAGGCATAAAGTTTTGCTTTATAAAAAAAGGAGTGGATCATTTAAAAACAACGTGGAAGGGATTGCTTATTTTTTTATATCTCTAAGCAGGCACAGCGATCCACTATCCTTTTTTTGTCTGATTTATTTGTATTATGAACTGTTTTCTTATGGGAGTCTAACAATAACAACAATTTTATTCGACGAATATATTTCTTTTCCGCTTGGTTCTAGCTGTTTTAAGCTTGCCCTGGCATCGGCAGGGATTAATTTAGAAAACAAACGTTCATGGTAGTTTGTTGTTTGATAGCTCGTATGGTGCAGATTAAGCGTCGTTCATATTTTGAACGTTAAGCGCAATATTCATGTGTATGGTCTCACAGCGATATTATCTAAAGGAGCTTGAATCACATACATGTCCCTCTGCATAGATTAAACTATGTGGGAAAAGAGGCCGAAGCTTAGAAATAATCGACAGTAGACTTAACCCATAATAGATGCGTTATCTAACCGTCGTACCGCGGTCGGTCAAAGATTTTTTACATTACAAACCCAAAATGTTTATCATAGGTGAATATTTATAATGTTCTCTTCGTTTATGCGATCAAGAAGGAATTCTCATTAAGTTGTAATTTTTCGACGCATGAGACTTCATATGATAATGATAATGAGGATCCGTTGCTGGATCAGAAATGGCAATACGGCAACACAAAATAAATAAATATATAAACGAAATATGGTATTAGATCACTTATTTAATTAAATCTTGTCGACGAAAGTTTTCGTAAATGGTTTTCAATAATATTGGATAAAGTCGTGAGCGGGAGTCTTGCATTTTCGAAATTCTACAGTCGGTGTTCATTTTTGTTCCGACTTCAGTCACAGTCTTTTTCTTTTTACTGAATCTGAGCACCGTCCGTGTGGTAAATTTAAGACAAGTTTAGCGATTAATAATTAGTATTATGTGTGAATTTTAACCTTAACATTTACTAAGAGAAAAATGTATGACGCCATGGTCATCTAAATATGTACCTCCCGCCTTTACCATCTTGTAAGACCATCATAATTTTGGCGGCTTGGAAGGGTGTTTGCCACCCAAATTTTGGTGTCGATGGTACCTTCTGTTAATGTTAATTTTGTATATAGTTGACCTTATTTTGATTTATATTCTGTATAACTTTGTTTGGCTCTAGATCATAGAAATAAATTTATTCAATATTTCCCAATATTTCAAATGTGTACTGTTGACAATGGATACATGGAACTCGTTAGGACATTTTATTGGTACTTAAATATACCTCTGAAGATGACTGACGGAAATAGAAATATCAAATAAAACAATCAGAAGCAATGCAACATCTTTTTTTCAATTGAATTCTTTGGCCACGAGCCGAACAAAATTATACAGAACTTTCTCTTAATTTCATACTTACTTTCGCTTATCAAACCAACACGCTTCACAATTACGAAGCTGCAGCGCCCGCATAATGACGTTGATGTCATAGTTTCCCAAACCCAACATGGAACGATGTGGATTCAGCCATACATTTGGGTTTAAATTCGTACATATTTGATCCAACTGTTCTTTGGTAAAGGTTTGACGAGCTATAAATTCCAAGCAGAAGTATGAGGAAAAGACAATAACAAAAACAAACACATGGGGTAAACAAAAAGACGAGATGACCAACTTACATTGAAATAAATTGTTTAGTGTATGTAATGCACACAATTGACGTGTCTGGCGTTCATGATAGACTTTCGTTGAGGACATTGGAGGCATCTTGAGCGTTTATCTAAAGAATTTCTCAAATATTACCCATAAAAACTCTGAGGGAACACAAATTTAAAGGTTTCTATGTAGAAATTGTTGCATTATTGAAATTTCAATAGAAGAAAATGTTTGGCCAATAATGTACTTGCTAAGCACAATAACAAAACAAAACTATTATTGTGAATAAACACTTGTAAGTGTTGCTAGGTTATAGGCAGACAAATTTAGAATCCACAAACAGCAGTGTTGATTTTAGGAGTACTTAGAAATTTTGTGAAATTCTATACTTTTATTGCGATCTTTAGGTCAATATACAATGTAATTCAATAGCCATTGAATCCCCTTCACTTTCTGGGCGTACTTGCATTGTTACAGTTCAAATTTTGTTTTTGTTTTCACAAAAATACCATCCACCATCAACTTCACAGCACTTTGTGTATTCCCACAACTGTCACATGATTTTCACCTGACTGACATATAGCTTCGCGAATTTCTTCGAGTGTTCGGGCGACGACGACGTCAAATAGAAAATATTCAATATTCCCAAAAAGGAACGTTATAGAAATTCTAGGAGAGATATTTGTTAACTTCGTTTTTCCCGCTATCAACAAATACCGATATCATGAAAATCTGTGGACCTAAGCTATCCCTTTGCGGTTTGATTATCTCCGTTTGGGGCATTATTCAATTGGTGAGTAGTAGTAAAGGCATAAGACGAAAACACCGATGTACTGGGCAGTCATCTGTCATAAAAAAACAGTGGCGTGTGACTGACATCTCAGGGATGTGGGTATTTTGGGTTTACACAGAAATGGGTGTACTAGAATCTCTGCCCTGTGAAAAATTGGGAAGATACATGGAAACGCAGTGACCTTTCTTATTAACATTTATCATTTCAGGTATTGATGGGGTTGTTCTTTTATGTGCACAGTGTGGCCTTGATTGAGGATTTGCCCATTTTGGAAGAATATCATACTCTGGAGGAATTTTATGCTGATGCTAATGCTGCCTACAATCAGGTAAAGATATAATTAAAAACCAAATTTGTTTGGCAGTTAATCTATGCGGTATCTATCTCTCGAGACGCACAAATTGAGAGCATCTTAAGCTTATGTTTGGTTTTGGAAATATTTGTTAATGATTTATCGAAAAATACGTGAGACAATCACACATTTCTTAACGAAATGTGTGTACGAAATTTATTATCTAATGTTTACATTTCAAAATCGAGTATAAACAAAGTCTTGCTTGACTGATTTGTTTAATTATAAAAATGATAAAATTTTAAATATCTTGAGATTAGAATGCTTAGTACGTGCCTGTGATGAGTTTTTTTTTAATGAAAATTAATCTACAATGTTTGGGCGGTAATGGGTTCCTGGGATGAATATAGGCTTATAACAGTAAGTCATACAAGGGTTTTCGCTAAAAATGCTACCAATTAAAAATGCTGTGGTTTTGTCAATTTTGTTTTTTTTTACATTAAACACAGTTTATCACAGTATGTCATAAAAACTTTTCAAATTTTGCGAAAAATGTGTTATTGTTCGGTATAGCCACCTTTAGCGTGGATAATAGCGTCTAGTCTATCCGTGAAGGCTTCACACACTACTCGTATGTGTAGCCTGATGGTATTCGTCCCATTCTCGGCGAAAAGCATCCTTGAAGACGTTTTACGTCTTCCATGTTGTATTTGGTAATTTGATCTCCAGAATGGACCAGGTGAAAACAATGGGGACAAAGTTCGGAAGATATGTTGGCCATAGTTGCAAAGAAACGAAGTTAGGATCTTTTCCTTTAAAAAAACTTTGAATTTCACAGGCTTTGTGGGACGTTGCTGAGTCTTGTTGAAATGTCCAATGCTTCCTATAGAATGGTTTAAGTGCTCAAGCTAACAAAGATTTGTTTCAAATCTTTTCAGGATAGATTTGTTGATTTACCTTTACGCCCTGTTCAATCAAAAAGAGAGGTGAGTGTCCTGCCGCAGTTTCCGTGTTATTTGTTTATACATTGCCGCATCGTAAAAATTGTTTCGTCAGCAAAGACCAAATTTTCAAACTCGCCTCCAAGGTGCAAGCCTTTTAGCATCCGCTCTTGCTAGGCGGACTGTCTTTTGTGCAGATGTGAAATCTTGAATTTCATTCATTCATTTTTAATATGTGCCCAATGCTACGAGCAGACACATTGACAATTTTCATCAATTGAAATGCGCTTTGTCGTGGATTGCGTTGAATTCCAGCCTACACCTGTTTTTGAATATACACCTCCATGTCATTTGTTTATTGTAAAGTGTAACGGTCAGACAGACAAATATTTTATTTACGCGTAAATGTCGTAGCTGTATGCTGTTTCGTTTGGATTCCATTTCGATAACTCTTCTTTCTTTAGCTGACACTTGTCAAAAAATGAGCGCGCTGTCATTAGCTGTTTGTTTGCTACAGCAGCGTGAAGCTAAGTGGCCTGTCAGCAGCTTAAACAAATAAGAGGGTGAAGACAATTTTGTTGGAAGAAGAAACAAGGACAATTAAAAGCCTTTCCCAGCACATTTTGGATGCGTAAAAGATTACGAAAGGTTGGTCCAATGGCCTAATAATTGCTAAGAGAATGGAATTTCACATCTTACCCAGCTGTCCCTGGATAAAAACAGTTTCTTGTAATTTTCGCGCATTAGGGGCATAAATATATTAATTACATATAGTATTCTTAATGAAAAATTATTGTTGAAAGCAATAATAACAGTTTTCCTAAGTCCATAATAAATTCTTAATTCTCTTACACATATAGAGATTCGATAGTCGGTGATCTAATTATGGTAAATCATGATTATTGTACTCGATCAGTTTACTTTATGCAGTTTCATGTAGAATTCATTACATATGTTTATTATTAATAGCATTTTGTTACAATAAAATATTTGTGATTTAGTGGCCACCATACACTTTTGATATAGTGGTTTCCTCTAAATACAACAGTGTTAGAGGTTTATAATCTCATAGAAAGATAGTAGGAAAGAATTTTTAAGAAAATCTTCTGGTTTTTGAAAAGGCTTCTGTACTTATTTCGACATATAAAGAAAACAACAAATCCTCCTATTTGAGAAATGTATCATACAATTTGATATTGAAATGTTATTAGTTTCGCATCTAGCTATAAGATAACTGCAAAGTTGACATTTTCTTTTACAAAATTTACGAATATTCGAAAACGACAAACGATTTGTCACGAATATAGCCTAGTTAAAAAATCCTGTTTTACTGTCAATTGAGTGAAGCTTCCGAATATATTCGGATTGGATATATTTTGGGTATTTTTTATTTATCTATGTGGACCACATTTTGTGCCCAAATTTACCAAAGCTATTTATTATTTTACGTTTTAAATTTAGACTTTTTCGAATACATCGCAAATTCACACAATTCGTTTCTTAAGCAAATGAGCAACCATTTGTTTTCAAATGGTCTTGTTCAGAATTTGGCGTAGTGTGAATATTTGGTCAGTTAATAAAAACCAATCAGTTCAGCTGAAATGGGTATCATTCTCGACAGGACCTTATAAGCAATGGGCTTTGAACATAGGACATAGTAAACCCAAATTTCAATCAACGGGCATGCTATCTTGTGTATTTAGAAAATGATGCTTCCGTTTATCAGCTCATAACCAATCATCTTAAACAGCTTTGCCGTCAAGCCTTTAGCGCCCGTAGTTTTGTTTTTTTTAGCCGCCATACTTGTATTCTGAGCTCGTTTTGGCCCGGAGCTGGGAAATTTTTTTCCTTACTCTTTCTATATCCTTACTCTCCCGCAATAAGCTGGCGTTTTTCTCAGATACTGTGCGACATTCTTTATCGTGCAGCCGGTTGTCTGAGAGCGGATTCTTAGCAGATGCCATAGAATGCACAACAACATTAGAATCACGGGCTTTTAGTTGCAGTAATCGAGAGAGTACGGTGGAGTAGGCTGTGGCTATCTCTCAGGGGTATGTAGCTTAGCGACGTGTAGCTTTCTTTGTGCCTGGTTACGTTTGTTTTTTTTTCTGCTCAGTCTCGTACATAGCTTAGCTGCAACTAGTGATCCGAGTCAATATTAGCACCAAGGATCACACGCGCGTCCATGACACTAGAAGCATGCCTTCCATCTATTACTACATAATCGAACTGATTACTAATGTTTTGATCAGGAGATTGCTACGTTGCCTTGTGGATATCTTTATGCGGGAGTCTGGATCATATTACTACTATATTACGTGCCTCTGCGAATGAAACCGGTCTGAATCGGCTTTCGGAGGTGTTACTGTGTAAACTGAATTTTCCGACTGTTGGACCAAGAACATCTTCCTTTCCTGCTTTGACATTAGAATCGTCCAGAAGAATTTTAATGTCGTGGCCAGGACGTCGGTCATATGCTTCTTCTAGGTACTCGTAGATTAGCGTGATGAAGAGATATTTCAACTTGATTTGGATAGTGGCTATACGGTCACTTATAGGGCTAAACCAGGAGACAAGCCGTCTAAGTCTCCCACAATTAATCCACATCCGAATTAATGGGTTTATGCGTGGCAGCTAGAGTAGATGTCACAATTTGTTCGCTAATCTGAAGACGTGAGTTTTGATTTATAACTGAGTCAGTGGTAAGCTTTAGTATTTACTAATTTCTTAATATCTCATACTATTTCTAGATAAAATGTTAGCATAGAAAAACAAACAAAAAACAACAGATAAATCGACAACTCTCGCCATCATATAGCAAAAGAAAGGCATTCCATCGTTTTGCAAATATTTTCAGAAAATAATAAGAAATGCGTTTGATTACATTCGAAACATCGTTTTTTTTTGTTTTCTACAGCGTCAATATTGTGTAATATCTTTGTTGGTGTATTTATTTAACCAATTAATACATTTTTCCACTGGTGACACATTGTCTGAATAATCAATCATTGCATTGCACAAATGCTACTTGAAAAACAATGTTAAACAAAAGACAAAAAATATACACATAAGTACGGTGAACAAAAGACGGTAGAAAGATTCGATAACCAAATTCTTGTACAATTGGGGAAAACATGTTTCCTTATTAAACACAAGCGAGAAACACACCGAATTTTAAATATTGAAGAGGTGCATGATCTGGAGTAATCAGAAGAAGGCTTGTGGCGCGATAGGGATGAACCATTGGCTTATTGCTTCTATTGTCGACAATAAAAAATAATGATACCAATGCTGTCTCCATCAATGCTGTAATCGTTTCAGAAAGAAAAACGCTGATGATTTAAACATAAAAGACTTAGATGCCAAATTTAGTGATTTTTCGTACTCATGTTCATGAATGACTCATGCTCATGAATGACTAGAAGACCACACCCGCTCGCACGCTTCTATAAACGGTTCTTCACCAGATTTGATGAAGCCCTTTTTCAGATTGCAATTAAGGCACCTCATTCTTAATTCAAATTATTGTTCAAGCAGGATTTAACGTTAAAAAAAAAAACTAAAAAAGATTTTTCATCGTAATATCTATTTTTTGTGTTTTTTTCTTACAATTTTTAAGGTTGTACTTAAAATTAACAATTCGACTAACGATTTAAAACTATTATAATGCCCAAGTAGACAGTTCCTGCATATGAGTCTTATTTGGTTCAAAACGCTACATTTTTGCATGCAAAAAAGATGATGTTAATACGAAATTGCTAATATTTCAGGGTTATGGTGCTCCCAGATAACATTACAATATGATATTTTTCGTCTGACAATTTTAACTGCAACTTACCGGTGGAACCATCCATTGTAGAGCAACGAAGACTCATTTGTACTCCCAATGTTGTGTAATCATTTTTTTTAATTTATTGTTTTTTTTTTTAATTTTTATTCTTATTCAGGATTGCAGTATTAAACCTTGGGGATGATTTGATTAAGTTACAGTATTACAACATATCTTCTCCATAATTCAATAACAAATGCATAATAATATAAAATTATGAAAATGACAATAATAGGTGTCTGTTTGCATGGGTTTATTTTGTTCAATTTATATTGACGCAATGAATTCAAATAATGCGATCTAGATAGAGACCTTATTTGTATCTAAAAGAGTCGAAAACAAATCGAAATTGAACAGTTTTTATATGGTCTCTTCATAGTATTTTATTGCGTTATAGCAAGAAAATCTAAAGAGATCAGGAACTTTGTTCGATCTGATTAAATCCGATAAGATTCAAAAACTTTAGCTCCAACCTCATATGACGTATATCGTTGGATACAATTCGATCTTGTTGTATATGCTAGACGTATTTGAATCTGTCTTGAGATATGATTAAGCCTTGCGCGAGATGCGATTAGATCTAGAGGCACATAAACGTAATTGTGTAATTTGGTGAAATACAGCACCTACTTAAGAACCATCTTTTTTAGACGGGTAGCTCTCATTTGCGATATGATTAGAGCTGATTGGATATTTGTCGAGCGGCATATGATGCCGTATAATATAATATTTTTCTTAGTTCATGTTTACCATTATGCTGGCGCAATGAGATGAGGAAATTGATAGAGACCTTAGTTGTATCTCACGAAGACGGAAATAATTGAATACTTTTTAAAGTTTTTCAAAAATGTCGTCTATTTGTTACATTTTATAGTAAAGAAAATATATATCTGATTTAATAAGAACCAAATACTTTATTGATGATTATTGCTCAAACAAATTTTGTTTGCATTTTGATAAATTTGATTTTGGAGTCAAAGAGCCAATTTTGTGTATAAAATAGAAAATATTATATTTAAAATATCTTAACCACATTGCTGCCCCAAACCAAATAAATCTGCACAAATTAATTCTTAGTCACAGTAGTTTAGATCTAAGTCAATTAAGTGAACGACAATTCTTAGTTTGTTCGTCCATTTTGGATTTTTTTTTTGTGCCAATGTTTCAACGCCGCCTGTTTTTTTCATGCCTCTTTTTTTATTTTTTTTTTCATTGCAGAATGCCTACAACTGTTGGATTGCAGCTTGCATTTATGTCTTGACATTGTTGCTCTCTGCACAGCAATTCTATGTCAATAGTCGGGTGACTGCGAACTAAAATGTGTTAAAGCACAACTATACCTACCTACCGTCTACCAGGACAGTGCAGTGTTACCTTTGCTGGCATATATCATGTAGGAAATCCATTAACAAAACATCATGTGATTTCTAAGATTAACAGTCGTCGTCTCCCAGGGGCACATTGTAATTGCGTTGTTCATTTCTTTTAATTTTAGTAGTCTCTATTCTTTACTTGTCAAATTTTCATTCAGAATCATCAAAAAAAAAAAAAAAAAAATGAAATAACGAAAGGACACAATGACGATCATAAATAATCAGAAAAAATAAGAAAAAAAAACAATGATATTGTTTTGTTTACATATTTCTTTAATGAAACCCTATCTAAAAAACTAACATCTTCGAAAATAATAATAGTTATAATGTATATTATTCAAATATTCGTGTTTCATTGCTGTGATTTGTATAATGACAGTTTCTCGAGTTTTCGGCTTTCAAAAAAAAAAAAAGAAAAAAAATAAAGAAACTGCCTAATATAAGAGATTTTCAATAACATTCCTTAAGATCGTCATTCTTTTGCACAAACGTCCCAAACTTAGAAGAGAACATTATAGAATTCTGAAACTTTATTCTTTCAAAGTATTTTATTTTCGTTTCGTTTTTTAAGGCAATTGTCTTTGTTTATTTAATTTTAGTTATTGTTGTCTGCAAACTTTGTTGAAAGAAAAAATAAAATCCTTGTTTGTGAAATATCTTCCCATCAATCAATCTGTTCAATATTAGGTTCTTATCAGATTCTACACTGTATGACCATACTATCTGTACAATCATTATCACACAATATCAACTACTATAACGTTACTTAAATCATACTTAAAAGCAACATCCTAATTTAACTTTTTCTAGAAAAAGCAATTGTAAAATTAATTACTACAAGGCAACCTTGTAATATTTGTGTGTGTGTGTGTTTGTGCAAGTTTCTTATTTTACAATTGCTTTTGTTAAGATTACGTTAAATTTTGAATTGTTTTTTCGTCGCTATATTTTGGTTTAAAATTATAGTAAATACGTTTGTATGTCAGTTTATATTCCCCCCTTCACCGAAATGTTTACAATAAGCGTGTTAAATAGTCAAAAGTGATTAAATGTACGATTAATTGCTGGTGTGTATATTCAATAAATTAATAAATTTAATAAACGCTCTACACATATACAAATTACAAATACAAATTTGTTATGTTTTATTTTCTTTTAAGATTTCCTGTTGTTTCCTATTATTGTTAAGAAGTTACTCGCGTTTTTAACATAGAAATAAAAGTTCAGAACAGCATAAGACATCAAAGTCGAAATAAGGGTATAAATTCTTGAAATAAAGACAAAAAGATTTTGTTATTCGCCTATAAAAAGATAGGATGTTAAAAGTTTAGCATTTGTTAGACAATTAGATCAAATCTATTGATGCGGTTATTGAAAGAAAAGGAAGGCACTTTGTTAATTTCAAATCTTTCGACCATTTGTGTACACGTGGGTGTTGAAAGAGTCAGTTATTTTGTAAATATTCAAATTTTATATACATATATAGGGTAGAAACTGCTGTATGAATGGAAGATGTATAATACTGACATGCTGGAAAGCAAGTGATTGCTTCCACATAACATCAGGCTTTAGGTCATCCTTGTCATACCCAGTCATTGCCCATTATTGCGACTGTCGCTACAGTACCAATCGTTAGATTATAAACTGTGAATCAAATCTAAGAATACGATTTGTAAAAAACATTCTAGTGGGACGAACCTGTCAAGACAGTCCATTAAAAGTCATTCGCAAGTAACTGTTTTCTTGCAACAGAAAAATTTAACGCATTTTTATCAAAATGGAAAAGGAGTAGGCCGTTAAAAGACAAAGTCTCCCTGCCGCCATATTAGGCGTGATTTGTAGCGAAATTGCAATACCGGCTTTATAATAATATCTTCATAATTTAAACAAGGAGAGTTTTGGGCACAAATTGCTGCACTAAGTGGAGCTTTACATTTGCTAATTTTGTAATTGTAGTAGAATTAGGAATTCTTTTATACGACTACAAGTGACTGCACAGTACCTAATATCTGCTCCTCAAGTGACAAAGATGCTTCTCGTCTAACCAAATGCAAATGCCATATGTTTGACCCAGGATCTCGACTGTTCAACATTTTAAGCTCTTGAACTAGTGGGGCAAAAACAACAAGAATAAATAAACACATAATTAGAACAACTCATTAAATATAACACATTAATATCTGGAAATTCTTTAAGCGTGTATTACACATTACCGTCGCCGAATTAATTGCACGAATACACGCGGCTAGTAACTTGTGGAAAATTGAGAATGATCTGCAAGAACCACGAAATTGTTTGGTAAGTGTACCAAATTTGGCCAATAATTAAAATGTGACTAACGAATAAATTAAAAAAAAATATTAATAATAAGGTGTTTAATTTTTCCATACTGTCCGGAAAATGTAAATTTTTTAGTTTCATTGTTATATCCAATAATAATAATAATTGTAATAAAATGAGTTCTTGATGACAAACATATCCGTTCCTGGATCCATTTTTTTCCGTTAGCTTTACTTGGCTATCCCACGGAATATTTTAACGAATACAGAATGTAATATCTATTTAATTTTGCCTTGATATTTTTGGGTATAAGAAAAATATAAAAAGATATTTTTTATTTTGAACTCGTTGACATTTCGTAGAAAAATAATATTATAAATGGTGGCGCATAAGTAACGTTAACGGCGATTATATTAAATGCGTTCTTGTGCATCATTTGGTTTTAACTCGTGAACCAATTTCTTATAAGGGAAGAGATTTAACATATGTACAATTTTTGCAAAGACCGCCTAGACGTCTCGAACTACTGAGGACGTCGCTTGGTGAAAGTTTCGGGGTTTTCCTCAATACTTGCTTGTACTCGAGCAATGGTCACGTCATTTCGAACTGCACGATGTCTTCCAGCGCGCGGAAGATCACAGACCGACCCCTTGTTGCCCAAAACGCTGAACCAATCGGTAAATTGTTGGAGCGCTAGGAGCATTTCGAACATGAAAGGAATTTCGATATGATCGAATAATCGAATGCTGACTTTCAAAGTAAAATTGAACAACATTGGTTCTTTGTTCTGTGCTGAGCCTTTCCGTCATATATTTCCCAGGTATTATTTAGTTAATTCTGTAAAGAGACAAAAAAAAAAAGACAAACAAAAAATGTATTCACTAATCAAATCTTAGCGTTACTTATGCGCCACCTTATATATACTAATTATTCGTTGATACAGGGTGTCCGTCGGGAAGGTATACTACTTTGTTTTGCCACCATTTTGGTAAACATTAGTAGACGTGGCAAATTTATTGTGGAAAAATATTCGATAAACCAACGTGTTTTAATCGTTAAAACATTTTTTCAAAATCAATTCAATTTTGCAGGTTTACAAGAATATTATTGAAAATGTCATGAATTAAAAGCATGTTATTACGATTACAGCGTTGGAAGCCAGCGGAAAAATAGTCGGCCGTTTAATATATTTTTCATCGTAATAAACTTAATACTGTCCGGAGAAAAAATTTTGATTCAAATTTTGCTAAAAGGAGTTTTCAAATTTTCGTATTATGTGAAAATTTAGCATAGTACGTATCAGCCCATTAAGAAGTAAAGAAGCAGCGGCGTAAATTCCATGGCAATCAATGAAATTCGACAGTTTTGCTGTCGTTCAAATGAAAAATGTTGAAATCTACTGAGCTGACTCGATACCGTTTTATATCGATACATCTTGTAATAGTTGTTTTTATCTGAAAGATTGTTGCTTTGATATTTTTTCGTCGAACTCGCCAGCAAAGAAACCGAAACTATTTTGTGTGTTTGTTGATTCATTTTATTAGTTGGTGATTTATTCAGATTCTTCTTATAGTAAAAATTGGATTTAATTAGGTCCCATATACTCGTATCTGGGTGAAAATATATCTGGGTGAAGATCTGGCTGTATTTAATAAATTATTCCAAATGTCAGCTTCTAATCACACATCGCTTATGATTTAATTTTACCTTTATTGAATCTGATATCTGGAATTTGGTTCGGGTCAAATTTATTAAGATCTAAAATAATAAAATGGAACAGAAAGTTCAAAATGACGTGTCAACTGCCTATTTCTAATAAAATACACATCTTCAGCTATTTTCAAGTGTTTTTTTTTATATATTCGAATGATATTGAATCTGATATCTGGTATTTTGGTTCAGGTCAAATTTGTTAAGATCTAAAATAAATAATAAAATGGAACAGAAAGTCCAAAATGACGTGTCAACTGCCTATTTCTAACAAAATACACATCTTCAGCTATTTTCAAGTGTTTTATTTTATATTTTTACCTATTTTTGGCTGCATGGGCAACTTTTGCTGAGAGCACATTGCGAGGTGGTTAGGAAAATATTCAAGTCGCTCATAAATTCCAACATCGTGTATTGTTTGATCGGATTGTCATTCAAATGGGGAAAAACAGAAATTGACCCTCTGCAGAATTTCTTAAGCAGCTCATGAAGTCTGACCAAGTATGTTCTGGTTACGCCATCGTTCATCCGAACAGCGAGATTCTTTTCGACAAATAGAGTTTAATAGGTGCAGCTAGATTCTATACGACTGTAACTATAAGGCTGATTTCACCATCATTCAGGAGATGAGTGTAGCGAAAAACCAAATTAAATATAAAGACAGTTAGAAGGATGCCGCATATTGCGAGGGAAAGCTAAATGGGGTAGATATACAGAGGTAAAAGTTGTGCTAATGGGTCCCCTCTTGTAGAGACCATATGGAGGGAATATTTTTACAGGTTGTTAGTTCTGGAATACAGTATAAGTAAGGAAAACACGACAACTACCTATATTAGCGGTGGCATAGACTGACCACCATCGAATCAAAATGAGGTTAACACGACATTTCTCGGCTGTCGGCAGATCTATTTAAGATTGATAACGATAAGCTGATAATGAGATTTCATCGGCTCTTAAACATGATTTAGCTAAACAAAATTACATGCTCGATATTTGATATCTAAGTGTGTTATGTACCGTGTTTAAAAAAGGTGATCCCAGTTTTTGTATCAACTATGGGGGAATAAGTATTTTATCCATCCGACATAAAATCCTGTCAGATGTGTCAGATGAAGGACTAAAGTCTGTTCTATCCGACCTGATTGGAGCTTATCGGATGGCTTTAGACATGGCTTATTGCCAGTTGAACACATCGTTTCAGATATTAAGTGTTTTCCAAGAGATCGCTGTTATGGAAATTTGTTACAACTTTCGTAATATACAGAATTTTGAAATGTTTTAAGGGCATTAACTCTAACAACTATAAAACAAGTTCTTACTTATATCAGTATTTAGAAATATTAGGTAATTTTTCAAAAATCGCTGTTTCGAAAAATTGACAAAACTTGTGAGCTATATCGAATTTTGGAATAACGATTAGACGTAAATACGCGTCAACATAAGTACAATAATAATAATGAATGAATGAACCCGAATTTGTCCTTACTGCCCAAATAAATCATCTCCACGTCTACTATAAAGCTGCCTTTGAAAATCTGATTTGTCGTGGCTAAAACTTGTGATTCTGAGAAGTCGATACGAAGTTTTCTGTGAAGGTACAAGGTTTCCGTCGGCCATTTTGCCGCCATTTTGGTAAACATTAGTCTTGACAGTCTATATTTGGCAGTCGTGATGTAGATACATAGCAAATGTATTATGGAAAAATATTCGATAAACCAACATGTTTGAATTGTTAAAACATTTTATCAAAATCAATCATCGATTACTGTGACGATGGGAAAGATACGTAAAATTTTTGGGAGAAACAATGTGCCAACAAGACGCACTATTTATTGTGTAGTGAATAATTTCGAAGAAAGCGGGTCTGTAGCTGATAGGGCCAAGCATGGGTCATAACGTACTGTAAGATCGGCCGAAAATATTACTGCTGCTTAAGAAAGTGTTCAAAACAATCCACCAACCTCAATTCGACGCCGTGCTCAGTTTTCAAAGAACAACTTTAGCCAAAATTTTGCACAAGGATTTGCATTTGTTTCCGTTTAAGATTCAGTTGAAACAGGAGCTTCTCCCACAAGACCATTTACGCCGCCATACATATGCCGATAGCATGTTACAGCTCGTCATGACAACCCCGATTTTCATGAAAAACTCATAATGAGTGACGAGACACATTTTCATTTGAATGGCTATGTGAATAAACAGAATAGTCGGTTCTGGGCAATGGAAACCCCTCAAATTATACATCAGTCACCTTTGCATCCATTAAAAGTGACAGTCTGGTGTGCAATTTGGTCAGGAGGAATCATTTGACCTTACTTCTTTGAGACTGAAAACGGCGTAACGGTAACTATCAATGGGGAGCGATATCATGATATGATTGAAAACTTTTTAACGCCACAACTGCATGCTTTGGACTTGATTGACATGTGGTATCAACAAGACGGTGCCACATCGCATACAGCCAGGGCTACAATCTAATTACTGCGAGACCTCTTTCCACAACAAGTTATTTCAAGAAATGATGATGTTGATTGGTTTCCACGGTCGCCTGATTTGACTGCTCCGGACTTCTTTTTGTGGGGATATCTGAAAAGCAAGGTTTATGCAAACAAATCAGAAACGCTTGAGCAACTCAAACAAAATGTGTGAGAATATAATGAAAAATGTGCTCAATAGGGCTCGCATTTGTAAGGCTAGCAGAGGCGGACATTTATCTGATATTGTATTCCATACATAATTGCCGACATTAAACAAAACATTTATCAACATAAGATCCATTCTCTTTCACTTAATCAAAAATTATAAACAAAGTAGTATACCTTCCCGACGGACACCCTGTAGGCAAAGATCTTTCCCACAAACGAAACCTTACATAGAAAATGATAATAGGCAAATCAGCAGTGAACTCGAACGGCATAGCATTTGACAAAAGCTACATGCTTTTTGCATACAATGATAATGAAATGAAGTGCGGAGTTGGTACTTCAGTCTTCTCAAGTATTGCAAAGGAGTAGGCGAAAAGTATTTGTTTATATTGTGATCAAAGATAGTATTTATTGTATTCAAATTAAGACATATTTCCTGGGGTTAAAAGTATCTTAGCTGACGTCAATAGCATGCATTTTACCTTTCATACACAAAAAGTAAAATCCACCAATGTTATTATTTGGAACGCTGAATGTAATTTTCTTCAAAATAATAATAGCAATTTATGGATTTGATTTTGAATATATTTTTATTTGTGCCTTCTTCGTCTTTTTCGCAGATTTTCAAATTAATTCATAAATACTTTAATATTATTGCTGCTGCTTTAGATTTATCTCTTAAAAGCTTAGTTCTATATTCAATATTTTTACTTCGATATTATTGTTATACTTCTCTTGATGATAGCAAAATATCTTCAATATACAAATCTATCAATAATAAATATAAATACCTTTCTATATATTAATAATCTACAATATTTCATTAAACTTAAATGCTAAAACAAACCAAAAAAAAAGAACAAGCCTTTTAAAAAAGCCACAAAAATGCCGATTTCTTGTTTGTTTTCTATATTCACCTAAAATTACAATAACAACTATTTGTAGATGATTAACTTAACACCGTGAAAGTAACTAAGGGCAAATAACACAGGGGAACAGAACTTTTGCAGCGCCGTGGGTTTATCGTACCGTACCAAGTTTGGTTATTTCGGTTATGAAGAGTACAAAAAAAAAAAGATTTGAAGTTTCTTTGGATCAGATCTAGTTTTTGTGATAAATAAATGAAAATATATTTAATCGCCAAAAACTAGTTATTAATTTAAGATAAATATCATTATTTGTTATTTGTTTATTTATTAATCAAACAAGTTTCTAGTCTTAGTCCTTGCTGTAGTTTTTGAGATAACTATTATGATTAATGATTAAATATTGTGGTTCTTCTGCGGAAAAGGTATTTTGTATCAAAACTGATTTTAATGCAAAATATTAGTTTTTGATTTTTTGATATGTCCAATGCAGTAATTTCCAATATAATTTTAGTTTTGTTAAGTCTGCTCCAAAAAAATATCAAAAAGGTCGTTAGTATTTATATTGTTGCCACTCTGGAACTGAAACAGATTTGAAAAAGAAATGCTACTTTTCGCAGAAGTGCTATCGCTGTACTTAACACACTTTAAAAACAGTATGGACAACAACTTTAGTCCAAAGAGAGAAAAATTTTAAATTTCCTTGTTTAATAATTTGAAAACTAAACCTGGCTCGGCAAAACAGGATATGTGTTTAGAATCCTTACGCCCGAATTAGCAAAAATCTGTTGACGATTCCACGGTACAAGTGAAAAATAATATTCTATTGCCCCGTGTAATAGACCAATGATAGATATTTGATAATGATACGTTAGATCCTAAAATGCCCAAGGTGAAATGGTTTCTACGTATGTGTTCGTAAATTTTATCTATTACAAACTATAAAAATAGGCTGATTGGTTTCAGAAATGTTGGTGACGACTGGTTAGACTATTAAGTTGTCTTATAGTACAACATTCGCATACCAATACCATATTTGACAAAGTAATATTTAAAGCGATTAAATGGATTACAAACTCTGGGATTAAGCCACAGTATGGCACCAAAAAACGTGATGGACTTTATTGCTTTAGATTTTCCTAGCACTGGATTGAGCAGCTCTTTTTTCGAGTTTCGACTAAAGTTTCAACAATAAAATTTCGTATTTTTTGTGAAAAATATCGAGGTTGAAACATCATAACGGAGCAAACTAGTCATACACTAAATGAATTCTAGGTACATCCTGTATACAGGTACCTTCTGTACGTACAGGTTTAAATTTACTGTTATGCCGATAACACGGTTTTATGCCACAAACCTGCAAAAATTAGAAGTTTTCCAACAAATTTGCATAGTTATATTTTCATTTGGGACTGTAGGTATGGTTCGTTTGGAACCAAGATTTATAGGTGCGGCTATCCTGCCATGTGGGGACTTTCAGTGAGTCTGAAAATAGAATCTCTTCCATATGCTATTTATGAGACGCATTGTTGGCTTTTTTCTGATGACTATAGCAAAAAAATCGTTTGGTCCTCGCTTTGGTCATGAGACGTAGGCAATGTCCTTAAGGTAATTTTTCAGAACTAGAATTAAAATTTGTGTAGCAATAAAATTATAAGAAAGTAGCTTTTCTGTCGCACAGTGTATTTGTAATATACGTACGGCAGCAAATAAAAAAAGTTTAGAATCATACATGTTCAATTCGGTATATGTAAATGTGCGTTCGTTTGTTCGACTGCCATGAAGTGTTCTCAAACGAGTGTAATGGTAACGGTTGTGTTTTTTTTTTAATTAGTGCAATTGATTTGCTATAGATGGCACGAGGATATGCTATTAAATATATGCGTATCGGGATTTAAATTTATTGGTGTACATCACATTTATTAACGTGATCGCACATTTGTCAGACATGGGTCCGAAAGTGTTCATTAGTGAATTTTCATTAGAGCGTTCACACATCGGTTTATCGATTTTTCGATCATGTTTTTTTAACAAATTTCGATTTCGACTGTGTAACAAAAAAACACTGTTTTCGGTTGCTTATAAAAAAGGGGAGTTTTTCGGTAATTTACTTTTAAACAAAACGGAGGCCTTTTTGACTGCTTATATTAAAAAAATAGAAGTTAGCTTCACCAGTTTGTTGTTGCATAGCTCAACATTGCTTCGTTTCTATTATAAGTATTTTACTTAAAAAACGTATTTTCGAAAAAAACGATGGTATTTTGGACATTTTTATTGACACCATTTTTCAGCACAATATTGCTTCCAAGTAATTTTATTGACCTAAGCTTTTATTCCGTGATCTATGGTCCAACTTATCGACTGTGTATAAGATTATTATCGATGAGTCTATGATCAGATTTAAAGCATTTTCCTAAATGCTCCTTTAAAGCCAACAATCTGTGATCTTTACGTTGTACTCAATGCCATTAATTCTATGTTATTTTGTCGTTTTAATTCATTGACGACTACATTTAATCGCTTCTCTATTCTACCATTTGTTTGCAAATATTACAAATAAATTATAAAAATTATATTTGCCCAATTTGTATATAGAAGAAAAAAACAAAACATAAAATACGTATACAAAATGTTAACCTATTTCAAATTTGTTTAACTTCATTTTCTTCAACTTTACTGCATTTATGAAATTTTGATTTCGAGTTTCATTTATAGCATCTTTATATTATAGAAAAGCGTCTAGAAAATTTCGAGTAAGAAATTTAACATTTATACGAGTTTAATAGTTGTAGCTTTGTGGTCGTTTCCGTCTTGTTTTATCATTTTACATCTAAGTTGTTATAAGAAAAAAAAAACTTCAAGCTTCTTTAGAAATAATTTTCTTTCCAAGGTATGGAAAAAGAATACAAGGCCTGAAATTGAGAGTTTTGGTGCTTTTTTTGTTTTGTGTATAATTCTAATATTTAAATAAAGCTCATGTGCGTAGACATAAACTAGATAGATAACATACATAGTCAATATTGATAAGTTAGATTGATAGATAGCTAAATAGAGATATTCATAGATTTGTATCGATGATTTTCTTAGGTTTAGATTGCCGAGAATTTCTCTCTTTTTGCGGAATTTATTCATTCAATTTATGTAGATTTAGGCGGTCTTGATTACGGCTGGATGATCGAGAGGATTTTCGATTGATTGATTCCAGATACGCTGCAGGGGTCCAACCTTCAGAACTGGTATCTAGAAAATGGAAAGAGACAAGAAGAAAAAAAATATATTAGCTTAAATTTCAAATGAAACAAATGTAAAATCTTTTATCGAATACCAGAGAAAATTTAACAAATTGATAAATTGATATAGCAATACTATTTTTTGCCAGAAATTTGAGATCTACGTTTTAATAATTTATTTATAGTGATGTGTAAGCTGTAACCAGTTTTTCTAAATTGTCCAAATGTGATGCTCCATGGATCGAATAAATCCAAATTTTCATGCATTTTGAAAATCTATATCTGCCAGTAATTAATTTGGAGATGGAAAAAATATATTGATTATAATTGAAGTCAAATCTCTAGATTTCGAGATATATTGCAGTGAAATTTACAAAACAGCATTATGACAATACAATTGAGGTTTTTTTCTAAACCACTCGCTAATCCTCAAATTAGGATGTCTTAAAGCGTGTTTTAAATATGATCCCATTTTTCAATTCTTACTATTTCGTTGCATGATATCTCGACTGCTAATCAGCACTAGAATTACAAAAATGTGTTTTTGGGAAGACTATACCATATGCTTCTTTTATCATGTGCAAACTCTTAGCGTCCTCGTACGGTACGTAAAATATTGACCACCAAATGTGCAGATATCAGGCATTTTTCAAACTCTTCATGACGAATATCTGAAAACAGTGAGCTATTCTAAAATGTCTAAAAACTGTTTGGAATCCCCAAATTTCTATCAGAAACTGTATTCAGACTTTTGGCAAATTCCAAAAAATCATATGTTGGCAAATTGTAAAATAATTTCAACAGGATTGCGAGAAACAGCACTAAGGAAGATGTTGAAGATGATTTACATCCGAATACCGTTTCCAAACTTTTCTGCATTTTTTTAAAGAAGGAATATTTTCTGGAATATGTCTAAATTTCGTGTTTTACTACTGGAAACATGGCATTTCTTAGATATTTGTCATATGAAAAGTGCCCATTGCGATGGTTTTATAACGAAAAGTATTCAGTTGGATAGTTTCACACAAAAAGGAGTCCGGTAGGACAATTTTCATACAGAAAAATGTACTGTAAGACAGTTTTCATAACGAAAAGTATTCGGTTGGATAGTTTCGCACAGAAAGGAGTGCGGTGGGACAATTTTCATACAGAAAATTGTACTGTAAGATAGTTTTCATAACGAAAAGTATTCGGTTGGATAGTTTCACGTAGAAGGTATTCGGTTCGATAGTTTTATACAGAAACGAGTCCGGTAGGACAATTTACATACAATTTTCATATCGAAAGGTATTCGGTTGGACAGTTTCACACAAGGAGTTCGGCGGAACAATTTTCATATAGAAAAATGTACCGTAAGATAGTTTTCATAACGAAAAGTATCCGGTTGGACAGTTTCACATTGAAAGAGTTCAGAAAGGAGTCCGGTGGGACAATTGTCATACAATTTTCACATGTAAAAGTATTTGGTTGGACAGTTTCACACAGAAAGGAGTGCGGTGGGACAATTTTCATATAGAAAAAATGCACTGTAAGATAGTTTTTATGTGGCAAAGTGTCCCACCTGGAATTCACTGCCATCTACCTATGCTTTTGATTTATTACCTCTCTACGGAAACAGCTATATACATTAACTTCTCGATGATATTGTTTTGAAAGAAATTGTCACTTTCTTTCATTTGGGAATTAACAAAGCAATTTTTGAAAATTGAAGAGAAGAAGAACTGAAAATTTGGAAAAAAGCGTGCAACTAATCAGTACTCATTTTATCTGATTGTATTAGATATAAATATTTGTCGGATCTGACTAATCAGGTCTGGTTCCAGGTCTAAATTGACCTACACTTTTGCATCAGTTTGCAAACTGAGAGTTAGTTTATATTGCCTGTGGAGATTTCCCACTTCATTTTTTTCTTATATTGACTTAACAACTGATAACATTTTATTTAAATTTTACTAGATCAAAACAATTTCCACACCTTATGTTTTAATTTGCACTATCTGTTTCTCGTATATGGTAGGAGTCATCATTTATGAACTGATTCTAATGGAGTGCAAGAGGGATCATTTCCTTCCAACTTATGGCATTAGCCCTTTCTCCAAAATAATATTAGAAATTGCGCAGTTTGTACAACTTGCTTAGATTTATCAAGTGATTTAATTTAATCAATTTGTTCAATTTTCTAAGTCTATTAAATGTGAATAATTTATGTATTAATTAATATTTAGCTTCTGCAATGTGCGCGATTTAATAAATATACAAATAAATGTTAAATGTTAAATTTATTTAATCTCCAAAAAGCAGTTTGTATGTATTTTTTCTTTAAATTTTAATTTGTTCAAACTGGATACATCGTTCAAATCGTTCAGTTTCCTAATTTCATTCAATTTGCTCAAGTTGTCTGCCTAATTAGCTCGACTGGTTTCAATTTGTTCAATTTGCTCAGTCGTAAAATGTTTCAAGTTGATCAAACTGCTAAAATTATGCAAGTCGACTACTTTCCTACATTTCCCCAATTCGTTCAGTTGTTAAATTGCTCAATTTATAAAAAAAAATTTAATTTTTTCAGATTTGTACAGTTGTTAAAATTTGTTGAAATTATTCAAGTTGTCTAAATTGTTCAAGTGGTTCAACTGTTAAAATTTGCTCAAATTGAATTGAAGCTAGGGCGATCAGTTCGGTTTTCAAAACACTGTTCTTGTTTGTTCAAATTGTCTAAATTGTTCAAGTGGTTGAATTGTTAAAATTTGTTCAAATTGAATTGAAGCTACGATGACAGCCCGGTTTTCAGAAATCGGTTTTTTGATTTTTACAAGCGAAAAAACGTCGCTTTCTTTAAATTGTTTCTGATTTTCTGATCTTTAGTTGTATATTTTGGATTGTTTAATTTAAATCTTTAGGTTATATCAACATTTTGGGTAAAATTAAAGCCCCATTTAATGATATTTCTAAATTTTAAGTAACTTTCATGTATTTTATGCCAACACTTCTCAAAATAATTTCTTTATAACACATTTGCTGTATAAAATGATAGATTACTCTCTACTTCAAGCTAATTATTATGTTGTTCGAAAAGCAAATTCGTTTGCTTTATAAAAATGAACGGCAATTTTTTACAGTGAATAAATATTTTATTGATTTCGGTCGAATTCAGTAAAATTATTGTCTTAGCGATCTCACGAGCAGTTATTCCGTTTGCATCAGTTGTGTGCTCACGTCTTCTTCATCAGATTCAACTGATTTTCTAGAGGGTGGAAAATCAACATTAAACATTAAAATTGTCTGATCGAAATTTTGCAAACCGTTTTAGTACTGGGGTTATGTCAATATGGATAATTTTTTCCCCGCTTCATAGCGAGGAATTAATTAGTCTTGTTCGCAAGCAAAATTTGTTATATAAGCCTTCGAAATATATAATGGATTTACGGCTCAAATGTCAAGTTGGCTGTGAAATAATACAATTAAATCCTCTGTTTTAAAAAAGAAAAAGAAAACGAAGTTGCTTTAGAACACTAAAATAGATAGTTCTACGAAATCACAGACAATTTTTTTACTTTATGGACACAGTTTCTAACATTTGTGATCAATTCTAGTAATATTTGTTTATTCAGATTTTAAAACACATTAGCAATAAGTAGAATTTTTAGGGCAAATATTTTTGCACAAAAGTTTCGTATATTATATACTATTACAGGGTGTTCGTCGGGAAGGTATACTACTTTTTTGTTTAAAATTTTTGATTAAATGATAGAGAATGGATCTTATGTTGATAAATGTTTTATTTAATGTCGGCAATTATGTGTGGAATACAATATCAGATAAATGTCCGCCCCTGTTATAACCTCACAATGTGCGAGCACATTTTTCATTGCATTCTCACACATTTCACGCGGTATTTCATTAATTTCATCACGAATATTTTGTTTGAGTTGGTTGGTCGTTTCTGGTTTGTTTGCATAAACGTTGCTTTTCAGATATCCCCATAAAAAGAAGTCCGGAGAAGTCAAATCAGGCGACCGTGGAGACCAATCAATATCACCATTTCTTGAAATAACTTGTTGTGGAAAGATGCCTTGCAGTAATTCCATTATAATCCTGGCTGTATGCGATGTCGCACCGTCTTGTTGATACCACATGTTAATCAAGCTCAAAGCATGCAGTTGTGGCGTTAAAAAGTTTTCAATCCTATCACAATATCGCTCTCCTTTGACAGTTACCGTTACGCCGTTTTTAGCTTCAAAGAAGTAAAGTCCAATGATTCCTCCTGACCAAATTGCACACCAGACTGTCACTTTTAATGGATGCAAAGGTGACTGATGAATAATTTGAGGGTTTTCCATTGCCCAGAACCAACTATTCTGTTTATTCACATATCCATTCAAATGAAAATGTGCCTCATCACTCACTATGATTTTTTCATGAAAATCGGGGTTGTCATGGTCGAGCTGTAACATCCTATTGGCATATGTATGGCGGTGTAAATGGTCTTGTGGAAAAAGCTCTTGTGTTAACTGAATTTTAAATGAAAACAAATGCAAATTCTTGTGCAAAATTGTAGCCAAAGTTGTTCTTTGAAAACTAAGCTCCTGATCACGGCGTCGAATTGTGGTTGATGGATTGTTTTGAACACTTTCTTGAGGAGCAGCAGTAATGTTTTTGGTCCATGCTTGGCCCTATCAGCTACAGACCCTCTTTTTTCAAAATCATTCACAACACGATAAATAGTGCGTCTTGTGGGCACGTTGTTTCTCCCAAAAATTTCATGTAACTTTCTTATCGCCACAGTAATCGATGATACATTTTGATAAAATGTTTTAGCGATTAAAACACGTTGGTTTATCGAATACTTCTCCATAAAAAATTTGCCTCGTCTCTACTTCACGACTGTCAAATATGAGCTGTCACTAATGTGTGACTAATGTTTACCAAAATGGCGGCAAAACAAAGTAGTACACCTTCCCGACGGACACCCTGTATACGTTTACTCAGATTTGAAAACAGATTAGCAATAAGTAGAATTTTTAGGGCAAATATTTTTTCACAAAAATTTCGTATATTACACACTATTATATGAATTTAAAAGTGCGTACGTTCGATTTCTTTTAAAACTATTTTTAAAGATTTCTTAAGACGACTTCTTAAGGACAATTCATGTTAAAAAAACTGTACTCTACGAATATGGTAAAAGTGGAAAAACATACTCAACGCCAAGACGCAAATACATATATTTTGTTGTTTTTCTGTCGAATAGTAAATCACCCTAGTTCAAGCTGTTGAAACTGTTTAAGTCAGTCCATTTATTAAATTTCTCCAATTTATGTCATTCGTCAAATTGTCCAATTTGTCAAAATATTCGAGTTCTACACATTTGCCAAGTTTGTTCAAGTTCTTAGATTTCTTGAATCTGTTCAAATTTAGTTGAATTATTGGTTTACATTTGTTAATTTTTTTCAAATTGTTCATTCATTAACTTATAAAATAATTCAGTTCAATAAAATTTACATTATATGCTGTATGAAGGTGTTTTATTAATAACAATTACCTAATATGCGCACATACCACCAACCGGCACAGCCCACCTTAAGCAGTTCAACCGTGTCTCCTTCCCGCATCGATACTTCCGAATGACCCACGGCCACATAGTCCGCTAAGGCTACATATTTACTGCCCTAAAATATTGATGATTTGCGTTTTTGTTTTTGTGACGGAAGCGAATTATGAGGGACGAGATAGATTCAAAATGAAATGGAAAAATTTATGACAATATTAGTTAGTGCCTTTTAAGCATTTTGCATATTAGATTTCGGTTAAAATAACATTTACAAGCTGTTGTATGTAAAAGCTCTCAAATGCAATATCTTTGTTCAATAAATGGTTAATTATTTTATTGCAATCATGATAACAGCACATGGTTTTAAGCTCTTAAGGATTTTTTTTCTAAATTTAGTTTATTTTCATTGAAATAAATATTCTATCCTTAAGTTATTACAAATTGAGCTAATCCAGAAATTGTTCAAGTACAAATAGCTGCCTTTTTGTGTCTTTAATACTATACCTCATTACTTGAGCAATCTCTGGTTAACTTAATTTCGACATAAATATGATAGTTTAAACCATGTGGTTGCCTTTTTAACCACAGACCCCAAAACGTGTCCTTCTTTACAATAATAATTGTTATTTTTTAATAAGTAAACTCAAGCAAAAATTTTTAAATAAAAATCAAGCATCAAAAGTAAAACTAAATAAGATATGCAGTAGGTGTAGTTGGGAGCAGTGAAGGGAAGTTAAGGGGATACGCGTTAGTGTGAAGGTGACATGTGAGTGTATGGAATACCAAGGATTAACAGGGGTACATTTCAGTGAGTAACCAAGCCTATGTGAAGTCCAAAGTTAGTGCTAACTAGTTTTTGATGTGAAAAATACTTAAAGTTTTCTATATTTTTGAAAATACTAATTCGTGCAACAATTCCGATATAATTTTATTATCATTTTATAATAATTTATTTTACAATGGAGTCTTAACAAAGCTATTATATGATGTTGTTTCCTCCACTATCTTACTTATACAAAGAGGCGAATGTAGGAACAATTACCGACTTGAGTGTTTTTGGCCGCAATTGCTTCACTTTACTTCACGCGGTTTGTGAGGAAGATGAGAGAAATTAATATCTTTCACATAATTCCAAAAATTATTCCAAAATAAGTAGCCAAAATAGAAAAAAATATTTCTAACACACAAATGTATTTACAACCCAGGAACGAAACTTCTAATTGCCAAAATATTTAAATTTTGTACTTCCTATGGAGGCTTATATTATCTACACATATGGTCAAAAAAATAAGTACACCCGTTTATTTTAGCTTTATGTTTAATGTTAGTTAGTTTAACGGAAAGTAAACATGGCAATTCTTTTTTATGTACATAATTTTAATATGGTAATGCCTTTAAAAGTAAAAAAAAACTGGGGCTTCCCCAATGTTTTCATTGTGAGTTAGTTTTGTTCAGGTGTGATTTCAGTACTTGGTCAAAATAATAAATACATTGCTCAATCTTCTTTATATATATATAATTCTACTGTACGGGCGTTGTCAGTGAACTCCTCCTAAACGGCTGGACCGCTTTGCATAAATTTTTGTATATGCGTCTGGGTGGTGCTCGGGATGGTTTAGATTTACAATTCGGTCCAATTGGACAAAGGGGCGTGGTACCTCCCATACAAATAAAAAATTAAAAATCAATTATTTCTGCTCCTGCTTACGGTATTTGAGCAAAATTTGGTGCGTAGGTTTGGTGTACATATCTTAAGTGCTACTGCAAATATGGGCGGGATTGGACAATGGGGCGTGGTACCTCCCATACAAACCATAAATTAAATATTCAGTATTTCTGCTCCTGCTAAAATTTGAAGGCAAAGCAACGTTTGTCGGGTCGGCTAGTTCTTTAATATTTTCGCAGTCTGCTGCAGTCTTTTTGGAAATGCTAGTTATTTTAATGTTGTTTATCTTTATTCATAATAAAATATATAGTAAAAAAATCAGCCATGAGTCGAAAAAGTCATTGTTCTCCGGGGGAGAGGAAAATTGTTTCAAGACTAAGAGAAAGTGGCCAAAGTCTTCGTTCTATAGCAGGAACTATGAATCAGTCGCTATTTTTTGTAGAAAATGCTTTAAAGCCTAATAAAAAGCCCGTCGAAACTCGCGGAAGACTTAAAAAAAAAAACTACAAAAACCACAGATATCCGTATTGCGATATCACTTGCGAAGAAGGACCCTTTCATGTCTTCAAGAGCGTTTTCAGCAAAAATTGGAAATGTAATTTCATCCCGAACGGTTCGTCGTAGGCTGCAAGAAGCACATTTACCAGGACGGATAGCCAGAAGAGTTCTTTTGCTTAGACAAAAACAAATTAAAGACTGGATTGGCATTCGCAAGAAGTCATTTCAATTTGTACGGAGGAGACTGCGAAAAAAAAAAATGGCGAAATATTTTGTGGAGCAATGAAACAAAAATTAATGTATTTGGAAACAACTGTGCCCAGAATATTCGACACCCTAAGGTTAAGGAATTCCATGTTCACTTTACAAAGAAGACGGTCAAGCACGAGAGCGGCAATATTATGATCTGGGGTTGTTTCTCGTGGTATGGTGTCGGTCCGATACATCGAATTACCGACACTATGACCAGATTCCACTACAAAGATATCTTGGAAAATACGATGTTGAACTATATGCACCTATATACTGTAGAAAGTATGCCTCTTAGATGGACATTCCAGCATGATAACGTTCCGAAGCATACTTCTAAGTTGGTAAAGGATTAATTCCAGGATAATAATGTTGTCCTCCTTGACTGGCCAAATCAATCTCCGAACTTAAATCCAATCGAAAACATTTGGGGAGAGTTGAAACAAAGAATTGGAAAGGAGGTTCTTAAAAATAAGGATCAGTTATGGAATTTTGTTCAAAAAACTTGGTATGAAATACCTGTAGAAACCTGCAGGAAGCTTATTGTCAAAATGCCAGAAAGAGTCAATAAAATAATGGGAAATAAAGGTGGATATACCGGCTTTTAATGAGACTCAGCTAATTTAGCAGAAAAAGCTTGATTTTTTACTTTTTTGCTTATTGTAACTAAATGTGCCTATTATTTTGCCCAATATTTTTTTGATTCATTTCTTACTTTTTGAAAAATAATGAATTTAATTTTTGTTATTGTTTTAGTATTTATTTTATTTCTAATGTTACGACAAAAGAAATTAGTATTTGTTTTTTCTTTTAATTTTAATAAATTTTTCATCTACAAGCCTTAGAAAAAATAAATATAGGGTGTACTTATTATGTTGACCATATGTGTACGTCATCACCAGTTATAATGCGTTTTATGAATATTGATACAGAATTGCCTAGTTTCATCACGAGGAAGTGACTCAGCGACCTTTATGCGATTGAGTTTTGTAAAGAAAATCCAGGTCTTTTAGAACTAGTAGAGCGGAAACGCTTTTGTATGGCCAAACAATCGTTTAAAATGGCATGAATTGATTTGTGGGACATAAAAAGCCCAGCGGTCCTTTCTCTTAAATTTCAATGATAATCTTAAGTCACCATTTCCTTCACCTTATCGGTGATAACTTCAGTTGGTGGCCGACTAGAGAGAGGCAAATTTTTCACATCCCGTTTTCTTTGGAATGCACTGTAAGTGTTTCATTTGCAATACAAAATTTATTCGATATTTGTATCCAGTGTAGAAATCGTAAAACATACTTGAGATGAACTAACAAACAGGTCTGTCACAGAAAACCATTTCGATCGAAATGGTTTCCGAAATGGTTTCCATTTCGTAATTTGCTTCTCCAGACAATCAAAACCGCAAAATTTTTTTGTTTTGAAACCACTTTCAATTATGTAAATGGTTTCGGTTTTTTTCCTATCTTAAACTAAAAAAATGTCTTTGCAATTGGTTTATATCAATAAAAGATACTGTTTTTAATAGATTGCGGTGAAAACAAGCATATTAATGATTAATTTAAACAATTATTGCGTATTTTTCGGGGGTAGCACAGCAAGCAACTTTTTTTTTTGACTACTTTTTAATGCAGTATTGCCACCTTTTTTTCCTGTATACCACATATTTCTTCAAAGTAAATGCAATTAATTTGCAATAACATTGTATACTGGCAAGTTTTGACGAAACAAAACGAAAGGCACAACAAACAAAATAATTTATGAAAACATGTAAGTATGGAAAAATTTTCTTAAATTATTTCATTTAGTAACAATTCGCGTTATTTTAGGAGAAAACATAGGAGTTTTTGTTTATTTTAAAACATATGGTCTTTGCTTTTTTCTTTGCGTTCTTTATTCTTTGCGTTGCCATATTAAAAAAACGGGATATCTTCAATTTGGGAATTAACAAAATCGTTAGATTTCTGAAGAAGGTTAAACCATATCGATCGATTTGGAAAATGCGAATTCGAAACCATACCACAAAATTCTGTGACAGGCCTGAAAATCGTGCACTGCAAACAAACTAAATGACAGATCGCTCTCAAACTCCGCGTCATTATAGAGGACAGTTGTGCCAACTTAACAAAAAAATTGGAAAACCCTTTTAAGCGGACTTTTGAAATGACCAATTCCCGATACTTTTTGACACAGTGTATATGGTGAATTCAATACTTCATTAAACATTTTTGAAACAAGGACGATTAAACATAAAACATCATTTAAAATCAGGATATTTTTATGACTTGATGTCTTATTTCTGATATTTGATCAAATTTTGATCTCAGAGTTGTTTTATTTTAGCTATGTACGTTTACGAAATTTGTTCTATTTTTCTATACATAGAAATATATGTTGTCCTATTTTTTTCATTTCAGCTATTTTGGAAACATAACTTTGTCCAATCTGCTTAGAAATAATCAAACATAAAGCAATTTCCGCAAAAATAAAGTAATTTTTACCAAAAATAAAGTAATTGTTGGCCCCTCCGTTTCCGAGATATGCCGATTTTTAAAATAAAGTAATTTTTGGCCTCTCCGTTTCCGAGATATGCCGATTTTTCTCATTTTCCAATGGTTTTGGATTTGATATTAGTTTAGCGCTTTTTTATGCATACACTGGTTGAATTGAAAAGATTACCGAAATGTAAAAATTATTCAATTGTAGCTAATGGAGAAGTTCATTTGAACGAACACTACACATTCGACATCTATTTTTTGTGTCGAACTGTTCTTTGGCCCCGCCCACTCTTTCAAATATGTTACAGCATATAAAGCGATAGAATCGATTATAGTAAAATATCCGTTGTATTTATGTATGTTAGTTTTTATTCGATAATATACGAATCCCTATTTTGATAGTAAATGTATTCAAAGGTATTGTAGTTATTTATAACTATAGTTGAATATTTCTTTCGGTTCAATTTATTCACAAGCTCTTATTATTAATTTCATCAGTATGAGTAGGATCGTATGTTATAGTAATACGAGAGGGGATGAGAAATGTTGCACATTTTTACAGTGATATAGAAAGCTAAAAATTTCATCGAAAATAAGAATTTTATTGCATTTTTGGCCAATGAACGACTCTACTTAATGAATTTACTGCCAAAATTAGTTTGCATATCAGTCAATCTTACAATGACTTTGTTTTATGTGCTAAAATTTATTAAATTGGTTAAAATTTATATGATGCCATATTAGTAAATTATGAAAAGTTGGTGGTGAACTACATTATATTTGATTAAGCGAAACCTGAAAATGCTGTAGGTAGTAGCACTGTGGGTTAGTGTTAAATTAATTAATTAGTTGTATGTATTATAAGGAAGTGTTGCCGATGGACATTTCGGCATTAACATTAGCACCTCTAGGTTATATACAATGCTTAAGAAATACACTAGTTTAGTACATACTTGGTTAAACGCACACACACAAACACTTTAGTTTAAACTATAATTGCAGTTAAAACTTACGTCGCAGAGAAGATACGTGATTAGTTAACTGGATCCGAGAACATTTTTCAATAATTTGTATGATGACAAACGGTTTTGTGGCGATGAGATTTCAATTTTGTTTTACCGTTGATGTGATTTTGATGTGATACAGAAAGTGATGCAGAGATAGACAATTGTCGAGATGATTTTGATGAGTTTTTAAGAGAAGCGATAGTAGCGATTTATTTATTTTTTATTTATTTGTTGTGTTTTTTTTTTATGTTCCCAAAAATGTAGATGGTAGAAGAAATGTCGTCAGATTAATAATAAGTTCCACAAAACGATTAAACGTTTGAATAAGAAGAGACACATTAAAACAACAGCAATTTGAAATGGAAATAAACTCAAAGATTTAACGGCGAAGTCTAGGATGGGTTAAAACGTAAATGTAAGGTAATCATTGTCGATACTGATGGCCAGCGTAGGGAAAATTTACAGTTCCACAATAGAAATCTCATGCAGAAAAATTACTTATTACGAGTATATAAAGAAATTTAAGGTCGAAAAGTCCGCTTGAAAGGGACAATAACGAACAAATAGGTGTTTCAAATTTCACATTCATGAAAAATAGCTTTGAATGCAATGGCCAGTGTAGAGACAATTTTTGATTTCTCTTCAGAAACCTCATGCAGAAAGGTGACTTATTATAAAAAGAAATTTAAGGTCAAAAAGCCCCTCGGGAAGGGATAATAATAAATTATTAGGTGTTTTAAATTTAACAATCACGTAAAATGACTGTGAATGCATGCAAAGGAAGAGTCAGAAAAACAAATAAACGAAATGAAATATTTCAACAGAAACCCCTCAATTGAAGGAGCCATAACAAATGAGGTTATGCCAATATTTCACTTTCACTTAGAGCGAATGTCACAGCAGTGTTAGTATTGAGGCACTTTC
>JAHXMU010000106.1:671562-702007 GCA_019455685.1 Philornis downsi | reverse complement strand
TATGAACAATAGTCGGGACCACCGACCGCCACACGGTTGGTCACATCCACTTAGTTTATGAATTTTTTTTTTTAACAAATTTGGCTTCACTTGAAAATTATCGATTCAAAACACATACAAAGTTCTTGTGAATACATCTGACATTCTGGTATCATACTTATTTAGATGACGGCTAGATGATCTATTGAAAGCCGTTCATAGAAAATAATCCCAAACGCTTGGATCTTTTGCGCTTCTTCTGCAATTCGTGGCACCAAGCGTTGATAGTACTTCAAAATCTTGGTCATTCAATCGGAGTTTTGGTCACCCTGCTTCGCCTATCGAATTTGTCGCTGACTCTTCAAGATGGAGCACAACACGACCCAGTCCACGCAATCGCTGTGTTTTTATGCGCTTTATCACGACAGTGCTGGTTCATTTGATGGCGATACCTTCCGTTAATGTCCAATACTTTTCGGACTATTTTTCTCTCTAAGTTTACCGAGACTGATTCAACTGCTTGTGTCTTAAGCTAGGATTTGTGGACCATATAGCAATACAGATAAATCACTTACTTAGCCAATAATAAAAGTATGTTCACAAGCAATATCAAAACCTTAATCTTGAGGTTTCTATCAACTATGTCCATATCATCAGCATATACGAGCATAATTAGCATGTGGTTCTTGTTAAAGATGTTACCAATCGCATTAATTTAAATTTTGCTCATGATCATCTCGATCATATCGCCCATCCCAAATCCTCGTTTAGTGTAAAATGGATCACCAAGATTTCTATCTACATTTACTGAAGACGTTGCATCGCTCATTGTCTTCCTACGAAGACGTAGGATACAGCTTTTGCCGTATCGGACTGTCGAAGAAAGTAATACTCGTATGTATCGACCTGTTTTCTTGGGCCTTTTCTAGAATTTGCCGCAGTGTGTATATCTGATTTGTTGTTAATTCATCAGGATTAAAGCCGCTTAATTAGATCGTCAAGAATAGAATAGTCTTTTCTGATATAATACATTAAAAAGACAAATTGTTTCATTTCGTTTTTCATTTCGCTATTTGGCGAACGACCTTCTGCCCTATCAGAAAGCGAAACTACATCAGGTTTCATGTTCTGATACAGATTGAGAAAATATCCATAAAAAGTATAAATGAAATAATATATTAGCTTCGTTTTCTTAAACTTAGATATTTGTTTCTTTATACAGGGTGTCCGTCGGGAATGTGTACTACTTTGTTTGTTTATAATTTTTGATTAAATGAAAGATAATGGATTTTGTATTGATAAATGTTTTATTTAATGTCGGCAATTATGTATGGAATACAATATCAGATAAATGTCCGCCTCTGTTGGCCTAACAAATACGACCCCTTTTGAGTACATTTTTCATTACATTCTCACACATTTCACGCGGTATTTCATTAAATTCTTTTTTTATATTTTGTTTGAGTTGCTCAAGCGTTTCTGGTTTGTTTGCATAAACCTCGCTTTTCGGATATCCCCACAAAAAGAAGTCCGGAGCAGTCAAATCAGGCGATGGTGGAGGCCAATCAACATCACTATTTCTTGAAATAATTTGTTGTGGAAAGAGGTCTCGCAGTAATTCCATTGTAATCCTGGCTGTGTGCGATGTGGCACCGTCTTGTTGATACCACATGTTAATTACGCCTAAAGCATGCGATTGTGGTGTTAAAAAGTTTTCAATCATATCACGATATCGCTCTCCATTGATAGTTACCGTTACGCAGTTTTCAGTTTCAAATAAGTAAAGTCCAATGATTCCTCCTGACCAAATTGCACACCAGACTGTCACTTTTAATGGATGCAAACGTGACTGATGAATGATTTGAGGGGTTTCCATTGCCCAGAACCGACTATTCTGTTTATTCACATATCCATTCAAATGAAAATGTGCCTCATCACTCATTATGATTGTATTCATGAAAATCGGGGTTGTCATGGGCAAGCTGTAACATCCTATTGGCATACAAGTATGTACGGCGTCGTAAATGGTCTTGTGGAAGAAGCTCTTGTGTCAACTGAATCTTAAATGGAAACAAACAAATGCAAATCTTTGTGCAAAATTGTGGCCAAAGTTGTTCTTTGAAAACCAAGCTTCTGAGCACGGCGTCGAATTGAGGTTGATGCATTGTTTTGAACTCTTACTTGAGTAGCAGTAATGTTTTCAGCCGATCTTGCAGTACATTGTGGTCCATGCTTGACCCTATCAGCTACAGACCCTCTTTCTTCGAAATCATTCACTACATGATAAATAGTGCGTCTGGTTGGCACGTTGTTTCTTCCAAATATTTCACGTAACTTTCTTATTGTCATTACTGTGACGATGATTGATTTTAATAAAATGTTTTAACGATTAAAACACTTTGGTTTATCGAATATTTTTCCATAATAAATTTGCCACGTCTCTACTTCATGACTGCCAAATATGAACTGCCAAGACTAATGTTTACCAAAATGGCGGCAAAACAAAGTAGTATACCTTCCCGATGGACACCCTGTATTAAGCTGTGCCACATTTTAAGAAGTTCCATTAATATATTTGCGGCAAAAAGACGGATATCGATCAAAAGATATGGCATTTGGCCAAATACTACAATATACAAGATATACTTTAAACGCTTCCCTGTAGGTGTTAAATTTTTCCCGTATCAAATAATATATCCCTGTATTTCCTCCGGTTGAAGGTATAAAATGTTATTTTATTTATTTTATTCATTGCGCAACATCTAACAAACTAAAGGCGTTTTAGAAAAACAAAACAAATTCTCGAGTTATCCACAGTCAAGTCAGAATTTCATGCCACCAAACAGAAACTTATTGTTATTGCATTCAGTGTACCATCGATATAGCAATTATTTAATTGCAAACAAGAAAAAAAAGACGGCAATTATCTCCATTTTCAAAATAGTTGACCACTATCGTAACATAAATGTTTTTACTAACCAACCATATCAAAGGGCGTAGTCCAAAGTACTTCAGAACATTAAATTTGCTACAAAATATTCCGAAAAAAATTCAATAAAAATTGCTCCTATTACCTGTACGTGTGACCTGTTAACGCTAACATAGCAATTTTGTAATGTTCGCTTAATCAAACATTTACAGACCAAATCAAATTGGTTGCGGTGATTATCTGCTACACAAGTCCGGTTGGCCGTAAACAAAAGGCTGCCACCATAAAGTGTCCCACGAATGTGGCCCATAACGATGGCCAATACCGTGCTAAACAATGTGTTATTGCAACATTATTATTGGAGTGGAAAAAGCCACCAATACGAACAGTACGAATACAATTTATGAATAAATTAATACCCCGATCATACCGCGCTCAATAGAAAGTCGTTTGTTCGCCTCAAAGGTGGATTGAGTGACGGTGTGGAAACTCTGCGATTTGAACGGGAATTGAGTGACAGGTGAAGCGCAACGTTTGACCATAAATCGCCAGGAATTATGAAATATCGGCCATATACTTATACATACATACGTTTGATATTGTAACCATAATGGTTGCAGCTATTAACAACAATGTAGTAGTTGTTGTCTTGCCGATAATTTCATTTGATTAGCGTTTGAATTAATATCCGCTCCTCGCAAAATCTCTTTTTGCTTTTTCTCAAAATGCGAAATTGTTCCATTGAATTTCTCTACGTTTCATGAATGTTGAAATAATTTCGGAGGCTTTATTTAAGGAAATAATTTTAAATTTCAGTCGAGTTCAGTTTTTTTCTTTCGCAGCTAATGTGTAGTGTGAAGAGTACTAATTAAAGTTTTATTGTATCTGCCAGATGTGGTTTGTATAAATTTGAATTGGTTTGAATTTTATATGTTTCACATATTTGCGGTTGTAGTTTTTTGTTTTTTTTTTGTGTTCGTATTGTTTTTGACGAAAATTTCCGCATGATTTCCTGTATGAAAGTTGTAGTTGAGGGAATAACTACGGCGATAAACTAGTAACATACATTTGGAGCAGAGATGAACCATGCAAAGCACGGAGGAGCAATAAGGAATTGAATGGAGCATACGAAACGTCTAGGAAAGTGAATGTTAATGGTGAGTTATTACCAGACTTACTAACAAATGATATTCACGTCCTGGTAAATTGTTATCTCACTAATATGAAAGAATATACGCAGTTTCCAAGCGTAAACATATTATTCTCCTTATTGGGAGGGCTTTTATTTTATGGTAGCACGGAAGATTAGAGGCCCCAAGAACTATGTGTTCTTGCCTGATCGTGGCGTAGGACCCTTTGTGGGAGCATCGTGCTGGCTGTAGTTGCCCGAAAACATGTTTTCAGTGATGATTTCAGGGTCTCCTGAAGATAATGCGGGAACTTGGAAAACACTGTTCTTCATCGATTTGAGGTGTCTAGATAAGCCTCACTCCTAACTGGGAGGAAGTTCACTTCATACCAGTGACCTTAAAGATACTTTGGCTGAGAGAGAAAGCAAGCCCTGAGGAAATTGTCCAAGGGGATATGTTTCTTATCTCAAAGGTGCTTCGACTAATCCTTCCGGCATTAATTTGAGTTCCCCAAAGGGACGGTGGCTGTCGCAAACACGTACAAAAAACAGTCCCATGTATGATGGCACACCGTGAGTAAGGCTGTCAAAGCGAGACCCTCGTAAAATTGGACAATTGTTGCATTCTCCTTAGGGAAGACTTGTAAGATGTTATAGGTTTTCATTCTGCTTCCGAAAATGTGCTAAAGTGAGGCCAGGATAAAGCCAAAGATAATGCAGAATAAAGCAGAATAATACTAATTCTGTGCCAATAATACCTCACATCTCACATGCCTTGATTTTTACTTGAAATGTTTCATTTGCGAGCAGTGTTTACAGTACTTGCATTTCACCTGTAAACACGCAGAACAAATTGACCGAACAGAATACCTTGAAGCACAGAATATTGACATTGAATATTTTGAAAGGATTCAACTGAACCAGAGCAAATTAACGGAATTTAATAAATGAAGAATTATTCAGTAATTAGAGAATCAGAACAAATTGAAATAAACTAAACAAATCGAAAATATTGATCAAGTTCAATATTGAGCAAGCTGAAGTGGAATAAATCATATAAATTAATCAGAAAGAATATCTTGAACTGTTTTGGAAATTTGAATATACTGAGTATGTTGGATGTTCAACATTATATTGAAAAATGTTAATCAAATTGGGAAATACAACGTTTTACAAACTGAACCAAACTAAACAAATTGAAAAAATGTAACCAAATTGAACATTTGAAAAGATTAAAAAGATTAGTACTTATTGAAAAGATTGAACTAGAACTAATTGACTGAATGCAAAAAACAAAAAAAAAAAAAAAAAAAAAAATTGGAGGAGAAGAAAACATTGAACCAAATTGGGCGAATAGAATATATTTAATAATTCAGAAATAATGAACAAATTAAATATGGTTGTATAAACTTGCAGCGTTTATACTTACTTATAATAATTAGAAATTAAATCACTTAATACTCAGTTTGTACTTCAAAAATGTACCTAATTTGAATTGCAAATCAATGTACAGGACGTATGCAATCGTGAATTTCTTTTGTTTTATCTACGCTATAAAATTTACTTGTTACCTATTGTGAATTAATTAATACAATGAATTGTTAAAAAATAAAAGATTGTCTACCATCATCTCGAGTTCTACATTAAATTTACCTATCATAACGTGAAAAGACTTTCCCTTGTTAATCAGCCATTTCGTAAGAGTTTTATGGCAAGATACAGGGTGTCCGTCGGGAAGGGATACTACTTTGTTTTGCCGCCATTTTGGTAAACATTAGTCTTGACAGTTTGTATTTGTCAGTCGTGAAGTAGAGACGTGGCAAATTTATTAGGGAAAAATATTCGATAAATCAACGGGTTTTAATCGTTAAAACATTTTACCAAATCTAATCATCGATTACTATGACGATGAGAATGTTACGTGAAATTTTTGGGAGAAATAACGTGCCAACAAGACGCACTATTTATCGCGTTGTGAATGATTTCGAGGGTCTGTAACTGATAGGACCAAGCAAGGACCACAACGTATTGCAAGATCGGCTGAAAACATTACTGCTGCTCAAGAAAGTGTTCGACACCGTGCTCAGGAGCTTGGTCTTCAAAGAACAACTTTGGCCACAATTTTGTACAAGGATTCGAATTTGTAACAGTCAATGGAAAGGGATATCGTGATATGATTGAAAACTTTTTAATGCCACAACTGCATGGCTTGATTAACATGTGCTATCAACAAGACGGTGCCACATCGCATACAGCCGGGATTGCAATGGAATTACTGCGAGACCTCTTTCCACAACAAGTTATTTCAAAAAATGGTGATGTTGATTGGCCTCCACGGTCGCCTGATTTGACTGCTCCGGACTTCTTTTTGTGGGGATATCTGAAAATCAATGTTTTATGTAAACAAACCAGAAACGCTTGAGCAACTCAAACAAAATATTCGTGATGAAATTAATGAAATACCGCGTGAAATGTGTGAGAATGTAATGAAAAATGTGCCAAAAAGTGGTCGCATTTGTAAGGCTAATAGAGGCGGACATTTATCTGATATTGTATTCCATACATAATTGCCGACATTAAATAAAACATTTATCAATATAAGATCCATTCTTTTTCATTTAATCAAAAGTTATAAACAAAGTAGTATACCTTCCCGACGAACAACCTGTATAACCTGTGACCCTCAAAGATCACTCCACTAATTCTAATTCTTTAGGGTTCAATCTCTGGTTTTCTCTTCCTACCTAAATCCTAATACAATTTCTCGTTGTTCGAGAGATTGTAAGAATCTAAGACTATCCTCAATTTCTACAGCTAACCCTCTTACCCACACAGATGAAATTTGCCTTTACCAAAGCTACAGTCCACAATCAACGTCTACGGCTATCATCAAACTCTTTCCAAACGTATATATCAATCGACCCTTCTCCCCTTAGCATAAAAGCTAACGTTTGTTCAGTGGTATATATTATATCGTTCTATATAAATTGTAATTTAAACCACATCCAAATTATATCGTGCGAATTGAATGAGCTTAACAAATTGAAAAATTAAACAAAATGACTAATTTAAGCTAAAGTGAAGCAAACATAACAACTGAACAAACTCACTAAATTTGAAGTATAGATTATTTAAATAATTAAACAACTGACAGAATAACTTATTGGTTTCGGTTTCATTTTTCTGGCCCTCCTTGGTTGATCAAGGTTGTTCCTTCGCCTTTATCCTCAACCTCCAAAAAACCTGGCCTTATTATTATTTATTCCTACAATGTTTCAATTTGGTTTATTTCCTCGTTTGTTAATCTATTTTCTGTATCGATTAACAGTAATTTATATGTCCCCGACGTCATGACAAAATAATGACTGGAATTTCATTTCAAATTAGCTACAAAACTAAAATCACGCGCTTAACACTTTTAGTGTTCAGTAAACGCTTCTGCCGCAAACTCTATTTATTTAAGAAGACCTTTGTTTTTGTTGCTCTCTATAATTATCACTGGATTATCTAAGTTATTTGAGCGAGCTACTGTTTCATGAATATCAATTGTTAGCATATTTTTTGCAGTGTCTTCCTCGTTAATATCCACGGGCAAAGAAACAAATAAACACCGGCTGGCAATTTGTGAATGCCAAAGTGTAGGGGAAGTGGCCACAAACCTATGGGATTTCACAGTAAATTTATCAGTCAACATCCATATGATATTCGAAGAAACGAAATGGTGGCTGGCCTATAACTCTCATGGGCATGGTTGTGTTCACAACGTTGTCGCAGATATATGTTAGGATTAGTTCCTATTTGGTTAGTTATTACTGTGGGTCCGGGCTTGTGGATTTGTAAGTCATGGTAATGATGGGAATGTGGTTGTTATCGTCGGTTGCTGGGCTAATTATTAAGTCATGACATTTTGTGTTCATTGGGTTTGTAAGTTAGTCAAGTAAGGTGGCCGATTACATAAATATGGTTATCATTGTTTTTGCCGATTTTTTTCTGCTACTGCTTCTTGTTGTTTGTTTATATTATTATCTATTTTGCACGGTAACATAGTGATGATGGTGGTGAAATTTTATTTGCCAAATTATTAGTAACGATGTTTCGTTTTTTCCTCTCTTTCCTGATTTCCTTATTTCCTCCAAAAATTCCATTCAGTGCGCCAGGAAGTTCAGATGGTTGGAGTGAAGACTAGATGGGATGTTGCAACCCAAATTGTATGTGAGAAAAATGCAATAGAATGGCGTTTTATCAATGTTTTATGTTTTTTTTGCTTTCTTTTAACAGAATCAGATGAAAGAAATGTGAAATTTTAACAGGAAATATGTGTGGTAAGACAAGATTTCAAAATTGATTTTTTGGTATATTAATATTTCAAACTAAGTCTTGGCCTAACATATACAGGGTGGCGCAATAGAACGTGCATATAGCATCATATTTTTTTTGCGGGGTAGAAAAGGCGCGGGCAGGGGGGCGTCTACATCGTTGGGTTGGTGGGCTCATGGAGTTTTAGTTGCTATGAATCACTTCGACGGGAAGCGTCGCTCATTTTGCGTGCGCGCATTTTACAAAAACTCTCGTTCATATATTGCTACTAGGCGACTATATTGTGCTGAATATGGACTACGGCGAATTAGTGAAGCTCCGAGTGCTAATTTAATTAAAATATGGGTAAAGCGTTTTGAAGAGACCGGTTCAACATTCAACCATTCAACAAATGGTCGCCCAAGAACATCTAGGACCGAAGACAATGTTGAGAGAGTTATGGAGTCAGTACGAGGAAATTCACAAATGTCGACTCGCAAGAGATCGTCTGTCTTACAATTATCGCGACGAAGTTTGCAACGAATTTTAACATTGGATCTTAAACTGCATCCATATAAGCTGCAATTAACACAAGCATTGAAAGAGTCTGATTTCATAGCAAGGCTCGCATTTGCTAATGAAATGCTTAATCGATTTTCCAATTTTGACAATATCCTTTTCTCTGACGAGGCTCATTTCCTTATGAATGGGTTCGTAAACCGTCAAAATTGTTATTACTGGAACAGTGAAAATACCAAAATCAAACACCAGAAACCATTGCATAGTCCTAAAGTGACAGTATGGGCAGCAATCCCTGGCAGAGGAATAATTGGTCCTTTTTTCTTCGAAAATGCGCGGGGCCAAAACGTCACTGTTAATACGGAACGCTATGTTGAGATGTTGGACGGATTTTGGGCTCCAAAAATTGAAAGTTCAAGAATAGTGGATTCCAGAACTTGGTTCCAACAAGATGGAGCTACCTGTCACACATCAAATGACGACTCCATGGCGGTGGTGAAACAGATGTTCCCTGGCAGACAGATTTCCAAAAGACATGATATCCCATGGTCCCCACGTAGTCCAGACTTGACGCCTCTTGACTTTTTTTTGTGGGGATACCTCAAACACAAAGCCTACAGTAATAATCCAAGAAACATCGTTCAGCTCAAGGAGAATCCGTGGTGAAATGGCAACCATTACACCAGTATTACTGAAGAAAGTTTTCAATAATTTTCGTTTGCGGTTAGAGGAGTGCCGTCGTAGAGAGGGTCACCATTTAGATGATGTTATTTTTAAAAAATAAACTCCATTTATTACTCTACAATGCCTTAGATTTATTTCGACCATACCTTTTGTATTTATTTTTTAATCTATTTTTTAAATATGCACGTTCTATTGCGCCACCCTGTATTTTATTTATTGTGCAAAGATTTTGTTTTTCTTTAAAAATCTAATTAAAAAAAAAAAATTGTAAGAAAACGAAAAACCTATTGGCACAAACTTAATATGAAAAATTCTTCATTTATATCGGGTTGTTCGGAAAATTCATTCGGTTAATTCGTTAGTTCACCATACATCACTTCTCATGATGTAGAGTTCCTTCAAACACTATCATAACTTCCTTTCACCCCTTCTCTAAATTGTTTACTATTGTTTACTTGTGTTCTCGTTCTAGTCATGAATGGTTATAGCGTTTTAAAAAAAGTTTTAGAAAGTGCAAAAAATTAGCGAAAAAGAGCATTTTAGGCAAATTATGTTGTATTATTTCCGAAAAGGAAAAACGGCTGCTAAAGCTGCCGAAACATAAAGTCTGTTTATGAAGAAAACGGACCAAATGAAAGAATTTGCCACAAATGGTTCAAAAGATTTTCTACGGGCGACTTCTCCGTAACGGATGTTCCCAGATCAAGACGACCAAAAGAAATTCATTTCCAATACGTGAGAGATTTAATTATTGTTAATCCCCGTACAACAGTTAGGAAAATAATTGAAATAATCTAAAACTCAACCGTCTCCATCGATCACGGGGACATAAAAGAGCTCGGATTTGTAAGCAACCTCGATGTGTGGATACCTCACACTGCCTCACCGAGGGCTCACACTGCGTTGTGGATCCGACAGAAACTGTCAGAGCTCAGATCGCGCCCCGTCCAACTCTCACCTATTTCGCAGTCTTAGCAACCACTTGAAGGATTTAAATTTCCATAACGACGAAGAAGTGAAAAATTGAATTCAACGCTTTTTTTCAAAAAAATCATGCGAGTCTTATGAGAGAGAAATTAAAATGGGAACGAAGTGTGAAGAAGTTATTAAAAAAGGAGGAGATTATATAATATATTAAAATAATTGTTTTCTTGTATATAAATTTGTAAATAAATTTATTTAAAACACCAAACGAACTTTCCGAACAACCCAATACAAAGAAAGAAAAATATCATAAGACTTAAGACACAAACGTTAAATACCCTTGAACAATAAAACGCAAAGACTTAAGACACGAACTCAAGACACTTTAATTCCTACCCGGCAAAAAAAGTGCATCCAAAGAATCGAATATTCATTATAACTTGTGATAGGGAAACGATGAAAAGTTGCGTAATTATCAATGAAATTAACATAGGATTGTCATAGGCGAGGAACACTATTTTATGATGTCACTTCCCTTTATATTCCTAAGTGACGTGAATGTAATGAAAATTAATTATTCAAAGAATAGAATTTTTATTGTGTTATCTTTATTGTGGTTTCATTTATATTAAAAGTCAGATTCTAAAAAAACCGGCCGCAGATCCCTACGGATTTGGTACTTTCTATAAAAGAAAACAGTAACAGACACTGAATTACAAGGACACCTAATGTTTCGTAGAGCCAAAGTTTGTACATCCTCCACCGTGGACTGCAGTTCACAGTATTGGGGGTGGATATTCTTAACGACATACAAAATATACTCGTATATGCTTTGGTCTCTGAGTCCCGTACGGGACAAGAGATTTTAGACGTATCAGCCTGTCCTCAAGACACTGGAGACATTGACAGCCATCTTAGGTCAAGCATAGACCGGAAGCTGTTGTCGGATAGACAACATGCTTACTGCAAAGGTAAGTCCACTGAGACTGCCCTGCACGACCTGGTCGGAATCATCAAAGGTTCACTCGCTGTCAAGTAGTATACTTTGGTAGCATTTCTGGATATAGAAGGCGCGTTCAATAATGTTTCTCCTGATACGATAGCTGCCGCACTATCAAAGTAGACTAGGAACCTGGGAATAGACGTCATTATTAGGAGTCTAGTGTATGAGACGTATCAGGGCTAGATTAGGGTGGTCGGATCTGTACAGATATGTCAGTAGGGGAACACTCCAAGGGGGTTTTCTATCCTCCCTACTATCCTCTCTACTCGCTCTGAACAGTATTCTGTTCTCTTTAGAGGAGGCTGGGGTCAAGGTTGTCGCATACGCGGATGATGTGGCAATAGCTGTTAGGGGGAAGTTTTTGGGAACACTCAGAGACATCCTTCAAAGAGCCCTTCTCACTGTAACGAAGTGGGCGGGGGGGGGACGGTCTCAGAGTAAATCCAAATAAGAACGAAGTGGTTCTGTTCACCAGGAGGTACAGGATTCCACCTACGGATCATTCTATTCATCAGGAGGTACAGGATTCCACCTGTGGATCCCATCTCCGTGGGGTGTACTCAAATTCCTTTCGGGGACTGTGCAAAATACCTTGGTGTATTATTGAACAAGAAGCTGAATTTCAAACTCAATATACTGTTGGTAATACCATTTCAAAAGTATTACCAACAATTTGAAGCTAAACGACATCACATAGACTTAAACTTAAGGAAACAGTTGAAATATTTGGGGGAGATAGAGCTTTAACGAATGTATGAAGCTGAAGGGGGACTGTATTGAGGAACCCAAGGACGAGATAAAAAATATAGGTCATTAAGTTCTTATAAAACGATACAGTTTTATACCGCCTCAAGCAATATTGCAAATTAAGAACAAAAAAGAACCGGCAAAGAAACTGACAGAGGTGGGCTAATAAAATGGCTGCATCGTCACATAAACGCGTTTGGGCGAAACAATAACATGGCTGACAATTGGAACCTTATTGTACCATATTGTGCGAACGGTTAATGTCAATTTGCAAGAACTTGATTGGACCTTACCAATGAGCTTTAGATCTGGTATATCAACAACTGGCTATATATTTACTTCATAGGATATCGTGAAAAAGATCCAAAAAATACATCGAATAGATTGACTTTTTGCATCTTTTTGTTTATTAGAAAGCTGCCTCTGCAACTTGATATGGGAACAGTTAGAACAGGTTATTTTTGAGTTTGACATCTCTTTAACAACTCTCTAAAGCTGTTAAGTCTCCGCAAAAAGACTATGATCAACACGAATTCCTCAGTGAGGAAAGGGAAGGCCCTTAAAGAGACCTTCGATACAAAAAAATGCACATCGATTAGGTGACGGCCTACCGTGTGATCTCTTTAACATCTAAGGGCAGATAATAATAAAGAGATTTTTAACCAAACTCAAATATTACTGCACTGATATCCTTGGCCGAAAATTATGAGATATCAATATTGCAAAAAATTAACTGATTTCCAGTTCTATTAGGTTCTAATTGTGTCTGCCATGCTATACGACACAGAATATTGGATAATAACGATGAACTGTGTGAACTTTATATTGACGTCGATGTGGTGGGGCGGATCGAAATACAACGATTGAATTGGCTGGGTCATGTTTTATGCGTATGAAGAAAATGGGCATAAAATGCAGCTGTTACTTTGGCTGTGTCTAATAAAATGTATGGGCACGAATGCCTTTCTATTCCGTTGAAAGGACCATTTTTTTATTATACAGGGTGGGCCATAAGGGTGTTAGTGGTTTAAATATCCAATTAAAAAAAAAAAACTACGAAACATAAAAAAATATACTTGTATTTTTAAAAAGTAGAAGCATGGGAATTTTTAAGACTTAAAAATAATGTTGTCCAAATGGCTTCCCTCGGCTGCTTGACACTCTTGGAACCGAAGTCGCAAATTTTGGAAAACTCGTTGAAAAGTTGTTCTCGGTATTTTGTTACTTTCCTGAATAATGTTCCTCTTCAACTGCTCTAAATTGGTCTGATTATTCTCGTAGACTACCGATTTGAGGTAGCCCCATAGAAAATAATCGCATGGAGAGAGATCGGGGCTACGTGGGGCCCATTCAATATCCCCCCTTTTCGAAATGAGTTTTCCAGGAAAAACATTTTTCAGCAGCTCTATGGATACCCTAGCCGTATGACGTGTGGCCCCATCCTGTTGAAACCACATCATCGAGGTATTGCCTTAAAGTTCTTGCAAAGCTGGCACCAAAAAGTCTGCTAGCATGTTGCAATAATTGTTCGCTCTAACCGCTCATCGCATGCCCTCTTTCGTCCTCAAAAAAGTATGGTCCAATAACACCGGTTGACGTTATCCCAGCCCACATGACAAGCTTAGGGCTGTGAAGTGGACGTTCATGCAAGCGTCGGGGATTAGTCTCGGTCTAGAACCGACAATTTTGCTTGTTCACATGGCCATTAAGGTGAAAATTGGCCTCATCACTAAAAATCACGTTGTTGAAATTGCTGAACCGCTCTAGCATCAAATTGACAAAGTTAAGTCGGTTATTGGCATCATCGGGTTTTAATTCTTGGACTATCTGAATATTATAAGCCTTCAAATGCAAATCACGTTTCAAAATTCGTCGTAAAGTTGTTCTTTGGACATCCAAAGACTGACTTCTCTTACGTGTTGCATGTTGCGGATTTCGCTGAACTGAAAAACGAACACGCTCCACAATGTCGGCTGGTCTTGCAGAACCGTAATTGGTACTGTTGAGCCGGTTGTTTCGAACATTCTGATCCATTTTCGTATCACATTGGCGCTTGGAACTTCACTTAAATCGTGTAAGCCGTGTTCATGCCGATACAGACGTCGTGCAGTAATCACTGATTTATGGTTTTCGTAATACGCTCGGACACAAAATGCACTCCCGTGTACGGCTCCATGGCGACTAAATTTCCAGGAAGCGGCGCAGCAAACAACATATCCCTCCGCCACCCCGCGCCGCGCGTTACCGAGAAATTGAAGAATTAAATCGCCAACACTCATATGGCCCACCCTGTACTTGGTGTAACGAATAGAAGAAAGGTCGCAGAAAAAGTGGAATTCTTTGCTCTATGTGTCGTATAAGCGATAATCGTCAACTCGGTAAGTATGTAACACTTTTAATGTAGTACTTAATGATATTTGATATATCACATTTGGTATCTACCTGATGGACTTTGGCCACAAAAATGTATTGCTAAGTTTTAGATTATGAGTCTCCGACTGTCTTATTCTCATAATTAAGCACAAAATGTTATTATTAAATCACAAACTATTACCTATGTTACTGGTCCATGTTCCTTTTGTGGACTTTTTTGTTTCTATGATCTTTCCCCACCAGTAGTTTTATTCATCATATGACTAAACTGAAACAATTTATTATGTTATGTTATGGTTGTTAATTGTAATGGATGTTCTTGTTAAGTAGTAATTGACCTTTTTTTCTTTCCTAGAAATGCCTAACAAGATAACATAAACCAAATAAACAATTTTATTTTGAGAAATCCAAAAAAAAAAAAAAAAAATCTTTTTTTTTTTTTGTAAAATAGAAAACCAACAGAATAGGTATGAGAATGGGCATTTTGACATTAATTGTGTAAGCATATAAACATAAAACTTCGTTTACGAATGAACAAAATTTGTAACAAAGCATCTAAAGCATATGGGTCAAATAGATGTTTCTTCACATTGAAATTCTGTAAAAGAAACTGAACTTTAATAATGAAATGTTTTCTACTCACTTACAAAGTAGGTCACATTTAGGCATTCATTAGTAGATGGTCAATGTATTACAAATATTTACGTTGCTACAAAGAACTATATTTTAAACAGACCATCGCAACTTACGGCCGTATTCAAAACATTTATCGAAAGATTGTAAATCTAATATTCATAGCGATATCATCTTTCGTATCTATAATGAATTGTTATGAATATAAAATTTAGATTTTAATTATAAATACATTGTTTTACTTTTTATAATATCAACAGTAACCATTCAATATGTGTCATTTTCGTGACCTAAATCTTTTGTTTCGTAGTCAGTTCTTTAATGTTGAAAATTTTACGTGTAAACAATGCGAATGCCAGAAAAATACAAATGCTTTTCAGCACTCAGGGTTTAAAGCTTTAAGCGAACTTCATAGCAAAAGAATTCATAGCAAACAATCTTTATATTATACGCAAAATGAAAAAAAAGACGAGTTCAGCGTAAGGATCAAATATTTACAAATGAAATATTAAACGATTGTATTCAAACGTGGTTGTATAACCTGTTTCTTCCTACTCACCTTCAGGTTGCTTCATTATAAATTTTCGATAATATACACTATATTGCTTTGATTGATCGACGGCTGAAAGGGATGGTCTAAATTTTGCACATGGAAAATCGTGACGTTTATTCGCTGTGAGCCATAAACCAGACCCTGCGACGAAACATGTATTTGTTACATCGTCACATCACATCAGGGATGAAAGTTCAAACAAAGAACTTCACCAGTTTTAATAGAGAAATGATATGTCTGTTTTGTTTGTTTTTGTTTTTGGGTTAGGTTTTGAGAATGTATGCGGCATGATTCATTTCAATTACTTTCCGCTGAAGCAAACGATCAATGAAGATTACTACTAAAACACATTAAATCTCGTCACCAAAATTTCAAAGGAAGTCATCACCAATTGGCGAACAACAATATGATCTACCTCCAAGGTTTCAAAATTCACCGATACTAAATTCACCGATCCTTGCAGGATATTCGCCAGCCTTAGTCTACTGAGATTATTCACTATTTCCAAACGTTATGCAACCATTTCAAAAGAATTACCAACAGATAGAAGCTAAACGACATCACATAGACTTAAATTCAAGTTATTCAAGTTGCAGTTGGAATGTTTGTTATGAATATAAAATTTAGATTTTAATTATATATACATTGTTTTACTTTTTATAATATCAACAGCAACCATTTAATATGTGTCAGGTTCGTGGCTTAAATCTTTTGTTTCGTAGTCAGTTCTTCAATGTTGGAACTTTTACGTCTAAACAATACGAATGCCAGAAAAATGCAAATGCTTTTATTATTCTTTTAAATAAACTTCTCTGTATTATGATAACGTATATGAAATTTCAAATTCAGATTGTTTAGTATACATAAGTGCTGAAATATTAAGCTTTTTCACAAAACTGTTACCAGTTATTCGAAAAGTTGTTTGTTGTTTTTTCAAAAATTCGGATTTGAGTAATGCGACGAACACTACAATTTTATTGTTAATATAGTTTTATGTATAGTTTTTATTACTAAAATTCGCGATATTAAAATTAACACCGTATTCTAAACTTATCGCCCGCCAGGGGCTTTAAATGAAATCTGGATTTTAGAATATAATTTTAAACTAATTTATAATAGATTAGCCTCCTATGCGGTAATTTATGGTTTATATGAACTGTCAAGACTAATGTTTTCCAAAATGGCGGCAAAAAAAGGAGTATACTTTCCCGACGGACACCCTGTATTTATTGAATTTTATAGGTTGATACTTAAGAAGTGAGATATTTATCCGTATTTATTCATAAGAAATAGAAATAGATAGAAAAAAAGTAATCTTTATCTAATCAAATCAACAATATTTTCTTTAGTTTTTGCTTTTAAATCCGATTGATTTAGAACACAATTTTAAAGCTTATTATTTTACTAGCGTAGCTAAAATGATTAAACAATTTTTATGGTCAGAGACAGTGCTACTTTTTTCTTAGACGAAAATTTGCATCAACAGTTTATTTATTTCGATTAATATATTCTAAAATATCTACTAAAATATTCTAAAATTTGTGAAACAATTTTATTTTTGAAAGCGAAAAGTATCAAGAATTATACTTTGATTCGTTTGAGAATGAAGATTTTCTACGCATCACTAAATTAGAATTTTTTGTATATATAGGGTTATCCATTTACTAGTTTCAAAACCGCCGGTCTGGCAAGACAGTCAGCTGTTAAATACCTGTCATCTGAAGTGTTATCTATTTAGTGAAAGTTTTGCCATTTACGAATATGGATCGTTTAACAAGCGAAGAACGCGTAAAAATAGTTAAAACCTACTACAAAAGTAGTGATTCAAATGTGGGCGCTTTTAGTGCATTACGGGGTGATTACGATCGTCATAATTGACCTACTGTGCAAAAAATGGGCAAGATTATGAAGAAATTTGAAATTTGGATCGTTTAACAACCGAAGAACGCGTAAAAATAGTTAAACCTGCTACAAAAGTAGTGATTCAAACGTGGACTTTCAATCGAACAAAATCTTCTTCAGCGATGAAGCTGATTTCTCACTTCATGGTTACGTCAACAAGGAAAATTGTCACATATGGGGCTCGAAGAACCCAGACGTAATTGTGGAAAAGCCATTGCATCCGGAAGAAGTGACGGTCTGGTGCTCATTAAAGTCTGGAGATGTAGAAAAAATCCGCCGCTGCAATCAATCCAGAGGAGGTCATTTAAATGACATTAAATTTCGTGCATAATATCAAGGTCTAAGCATTATAATGAAATAAAAGTTTCTTTCTAAATCATAGCTATATGTGTGTTTTATTTAGTTTTACTTGAAACCAGAAAATGTGTAACCATATATAAGAATGATTTATAAGTTGTTGTAGGAATGGGAATAAATGTATAATAATATTGTAAAAAACAGTGTTTTATTTAGCACAGCAAATAGCAAAATTCAAACCTTTAAATATTTCCAGATAAATATATTATAGTTTATTAAATTTCACATGAGATTCGATTATGTATGGACTTCAAATTCCGCCCAGGGGTTAAATCTACTAAAACGGTAACCCAGCTTGAATTCAGAGTACGACTTTGCCTCCAAATACTTATCAAAAAGGTCATGACATTTTGTGAAGTTTTGATCCACTTTCTGTCCTAAAAGTGGCATCAACTTTAAAACTAACATCCTGAAGCAGAATAGCTTTATGCTTTTATAGAATTTCGGGATTCTTTAATTCATTTCTGGAACCATTTGTTGCAAGGACCTGTCACATCCTTTTCCCTTAATTTGAGGCCACTGTATTTATTGTTAGTATAGGATGATTTTATAATCGTATTTTTTTTTTAAATCGAATAAAACACTCAAATTTGCATCATATATTAACATTTTTTATTGGAATCGATAAATTAGTCTTTGCCATTTAATTTTTAAAGATAATTTCATTTCATAATTTCATAAATGTTGTCCGCGGCTGCGTCTCAAAATGTCCATTCAGAAGGTTCAATTTTTTGTCACTTTTTTGAGCATTTCGGCCTGTATTCCAGGAATAACGTGTGTTATGTTATCCTGTAAGGCTTCAATAGTGTTCGGCTTGTCCACATAGACTAACGACTTGACATAACCACACAAGAAATAATCAAGAGGCGTTAAATCGCAAGATCTTGGTGGCCAACTTACAGGGCCAAATCGAGAGTTAAGCTGCTCACCAAACTCATCCCTCAACATATCCATTGTTTCACGAGCAGTGTGGCATGTTGCACCGTCCTGATGAAACCACATGCCAACCAAAGTTCAACTCAGACAATTGGGGCTAAAAAAAAAAAAAAAAAATTTCTTGTGGTTGAGTAACACATGCCCAATCGCTGAGAACGGCGACGAATTGATATTTCACGATCGTCATTAACACTGGTCGCTACGGCTGCAATATTTTCTTCGGTACGCACTCTACGCATGCGAGTCGATGGTTTTATGCCCAACAAAGTAAATTTGGTGCGAAATTTGGAGATAACATCACGAATTATTGTTGATTCAGTAGGTCGATTATGACGACCATGAAATGGTTGTATCAAACGATGTATATTTGCCACAGAGCACGAATTTTGATAATAAATTTCAACGAATTTCAACATATACCGCGGAAAATGCTAAATTGGTAACACTGATTGCCGCTTAGATATGTTTGAAACGGTTCTTGAACTATCTGTGCGATAAAAATTTTTGATTTACTTAATTTGTTTGGAATATTGTTTAGACATGAAATGACATTCCTATAATGTTATTATTCCAGCGCACTGGAAATTCCAATATAAAATTCCAAGCTGTAAACTAGGCAGATAAACACCCCATTGTATAGTTTGTATGGGTGTTGAAAAATTTGCATACAACAAATTTTGCAGATGAAACAAAATTTCAAAGACAATTCTCACCGAGTTCGAATGTGTAGTATGTGAAATTTAGCACATTCAAATGGTGCTATAACAGCTACATGTCAAAGTTAACTTTTGCATACGAAACGGCATTGAAATGGCAAAAAATCAAATAACTGGAATCTATTTATTCTATATATGATAATAATTATGAATAAATAATTTATAAATAAAATAAGTTAACTGCAATGGCTGGCATTGGTAAAGACCAGTAGAATTTTGCTCTTCTCTGAGGATCGCCGTCGTCGATCGATGCATATTGACCTCCCGTCGATCAGTTTTCGAAGGGGTTATGAAGTACGAAAGTTTCTTTTGTTCGAGCAGAAGGCAATAATGTTACGCCTTCCAGTAAATGAAATAAAGCAAAATCATAGACATTCGTGTAAATTACCTGGCACTATGAAATTAACACTCTAATGTGAGTGTGCGTAAACCCATACATATGCATGGACGAATTAATTTGTTTATTAGCAAGTGTACAATATAAATATCTCTACATAATTAGTAACTGCCATAACTGCAAGTACAGGTGGGGTATACAGATCTTAACCATGTACTTTTTAATTTCTTTAACGGAAGTTATGTGTATTACAACATAAACCATAATTAATATATGTAGCCACGAAAAGAAATTAATGAAAGCTAGTAGAAATTGAACATAATGAAAAAATGAAATTATTGATAAGCGGCAAAAAAAAAATGTAATAGAAATGTTATAACTTGGGCTTGGTTGGATTAACTCCTGAGGCTATGGTCGACTTTAATGGTGATTCAGCGAAAATAAACATGAAAGGTGAAATTTAAAGCTTCCCAATAAAAAATTTTTATATCAAACAGTACAATAATCACCACAACTACTGGTACAGTAGTTGTTCCTGTTTGATTGGAATACTACCACTTACGTAGTACGGTTATATAATTCTACAGGGTGGCGCAATAGAACGTGCATATTGCAGTAGGGGGCGCCTACTTCGTTGGGTTGGCGGGCTCATGGAGTTTTAGTCGCTATGAATCACTTCGACGGGAAGCGTCGCGCATTTTGCGTGCGCGTATTTTACGAGAAGTCTCGTTCATATTTTGCTACTAGGCGACTATATTGTGCTGAATATGGACTACGCCGAATTAGTGAAGTTCCGAGTGCTAATTTAATTAAAATATGGGTAAAGCGTTTTGAAGAGACCGGTTCAACATTTAAACCACAAGCAAATGGTCGCCCAAGAACATCTAGGACCGAAGACAATGTTGAGAGAGTTATGAAGTCAGTACGAGGAAATCCACAAATGTCGACTCGTAAAAGATCGTCTGTCTTACAATTATCGCGACGAAGTTTGCAACGAATTTTAACATTGGATCTTAAACTGCATCCATATAAGCTGCAATTAACACAAGAATTGAAAGAGTCTGACTTCATAGCAAGGTCCGCATTTGCTAATGAAATGCTTAATCGATTTTCCAATTTTGACAACATCCTTCTCTCTGACGAGGCTCATTTCCTTTTGAATGGGTTCGCAAACCGTCAAAATTGTCGTTACTGGAACAGTGAAAATCCCAAAATCAAACACCAGAAACCATTGCATAGTCCTAAAGTGACAGTATGGGCAGCAATCTCTGGCAGAGGAATAATTGGTCCTTTTTTCTTCGAAAATGCGCGGGGCCAAAATGTCACGGTTAATACGTGTTGAGATTTTTGGCTCCAGAAATTGAAAGTTCAAGAATAGTGAATTCCAGAACTTGGTTCCAACAAGATGGAGCTACCTGTCACACATCAAATGACGACTCCATGGCGGTGGTGAAACAGATGTTCCCTGGCAGACTGATTTCGAAAAGACATGATATCCCATGGCCCCCACATAGTCCAGACTTGACGCCTCTTGACTTTTTTTTGTGGGGATACCTCAAACAAAAAGTCTACAGTAATAATCCAAGAAACATCGTTCAGCTCAAGGAGAATCCGTGGTGAAATGGCAACCATTACACCAGTATTACTGAAGAAAGTTTTCAATAATTTTCGTTTGCGGTTAGAGGAGTGCCATCGTAGAGAGGGTCACCATTTAGATGATGTTATTTTTAAAAAATAAACTCCTTTTATTACTCTACAATGCCTTAGATTTATTTTAACCATACCTTTTGTATTTATTTTTTAATCTACTTTTTAAATATGCACGTTCTATTGCGCCACCCTGTACCATCAGGCCTCACTTTTGCAGTGTGTGAAGCCTTCCCGGACAGACATATAAAATATTTTTACAGTATTTTGCCATGTGGATTGAAGGACGACTCTTATGTGACTGAAAGTGGAAATTTTTTGATTATTGTCCAAGTAGAAAATTTTGCAAAATATGACATCAATACAAAATAATAGGATGACGATGGCAAATTTGCAATTATAAATGACAGTGGTGGAAGCATAAATTTATCAAACGCTTGATTAACATCTAAAAACGAGGTCGAGCTGTATCTGTTATACATACACGTAAATGAGTCATTAACACTGTTGATTATACAGTGGCTTTATTCGGGTACACCGTGGCCAGTTCGAAACCCATCTTAGTATTCAGGAATTTCGTGTTTTTAGAGCACTATTTTCATTTTTCATGGTTTACATTAATTAACTTCAATGGTTCTTCTCGGCCTTAAAAATGGAATTAATTTGAGGACACTCCTCGCATGTCATTGTTCTCCACAAATAGTGATGTGATTTATCTGAATTGCAGTAAAACGATAAACTTGATTCCAAATTCATTGTATGTTGCTGATTTAGTGAACTGAATCATGGCCGTTGTTTGTCCACGAACAAGTTGTGAGAAGGCCTTCCAAAATCAATTGAAATGCATTGAAACATTGATGTAGTGCGTGAACCGATAATGCGTAACTCACCGTCAAATTGCGTTGACCCTGACCATTCGAACATAGAATATAATGTGGACATTTGCCAGTGAAGAGGCTATTTTGGAGATTGGATTTCGCATGATTTGGCAATCAATCAAAATCATCACATGGGTGATTGCGTTCGTGAATGGATGACAAGTCAGCGATATGACAATGGATCTCGGTGTACGGTGAAGAAGAGTGCAACAATAATTCCGCTGGGGGGATAAGAAGGTTTATTAATTTTTGTTGGATCTAATTAGAGAAAAGTGTTTGGTTTTTTTCGTTACGTGTACATAACAGCAAACATGTTTATGGTCGTTCATCAAATTATTTAACTAACTAGCAGCAGTTCCATTTTTATGACTCGATATAAGTATGGATGTACTTCGAAGATTGCTATATTAAATATATGTCTCTATGTCTTTAATCGATCCATCTATTTACGTTTGTTCTTCTATAACTGGTTGCTTGGCTTTCACAAAAAACCCGTTATCTTAAACATATGTCAAAAAACAGTATGTCTGAATGCTGGGCGCGGGAATGCTATATAATCTATATTTCTGTAACCGTTAGTTAAATTTAGTTTAGTTAGTTAAATAAATCGACGATAGGTGGCGCCTTTTTTCAATGAATCTTTAAAGTTTTATCACAAACATTAGACTACTAATACAGAAACGCCTAAGCAACATTTCACATGGGACACGCGTTAATTGACCAAATGAAAACTATTCCAATACAATGGCGCCATTTGTTAACATATACAGAAAATCAGAAAACTAAGACGATTGTACAGAGCCATCCTGTTTTCTCATCCCCTGTTTACATAACTACGACAAATACATTGGCAATGCAATGCAACTTCATTCGTAGAACTAAATTCACTAAATGTGTGAAATTAAACTGAATGGAATGCAATTGGGTAAAATATCTGAACCTAAGAAAGTTTAATTTAAAAGAGAGGCTTTGTCAATCGGCCGATTTTTCCAAATTTTTTAATACAATACAGTTGACAAGTACTATTGATCGATAAATAGATCAATTTGTATGACAGCTGTCAGAAAAAGTTTGATGCGTTTTCCATCTTGATATTCAGACCTAAATTTATCAAATGTATATATAACATGTACAAATTTTTTGCTGAATTCAGGACATCTGCTTGAAAGATATGACCCTAGCTTCATATATACAAGATAAATCAGTCATTTGTGTGGGAGATACGAGAAGAAGCCCGGCTACTTGGTTACATTACAAATTAATACAAAAAGCCAACCAATTAGAAGTTACAGGGGAAAACTTGAATTGGATTTAGGTCCAATTTTTTTTCTCAAACTTTTGCCAAGCTTTTTGAGGTAACACGACTGACAAAAAGTTAAGTTCCTGTAGTCAATGAATTTAGAATTATAGAGAGGAAAATGAACTTCAAAAAAACTGTAAATTTGTATGAGAGATACCAGAATAAGTAAATTGATGTAGCTTTGGAAAATATAAGGCGGCAGTTATGGTGCCTTCCTGCTAGCTAGCTAGATAGATGGACATCGCTCATTTGGCTTGAATGAAATGAAATGATCATGAAACACATTTGGTCAAAATATACTTAGTATTTTAGACTTTTACTTTTGGGCATTATATTTCCGCTGTTTCCTTCGGGTTTTAACGATGTTCTCAAAGGCGTTCAGCTCACTAAAGTTTTAATTCAAGACGAAACGTTCAGCAAACCAACAATTCAAGTTTGATTTGTCGGTAGTATATCGTTATATATTAAAAACTACGGGTACTGTTCTCGTTCAAATATCGATAACAACAAACCATCGACGCAAAAGTATCGAAACCGACGGTTATGCATACAAAAAAAAAAACAAATTTCTCTACATCACATAAATGGGATGTGAGAGAGCCTCTCACATTAAGTGAGTTTACGGAGTTTTCTATTTTTTGACTCACTGTACGGAACCTCTACGACGATTGCGAACGCCAGTATGAGAAGCTTTTAATAGACTTGTCGATCACTTGACTGCTCAAAGTGTTCGTTAATGCTGACCGTATCAAAAAAAAAAAAAAAAATTGAAAATAACAAAGGAATTGCAGAAACATTTCCGTCCCGAAGTATTTGATTTATCTACATTTCGTTGTCTTCCTCATAAACCACCTTCCTCATATAGTCCGATTTTTACAATTCGTCCAAATCATAATTTCCCTCCGCGTACTTTTTAGTGACCGAACGCGGCGTGATGATTAACATACGCCACTGTCGTTGGCATGATCGCAGGTTCAACTCCTGCATACAGTCACCTATCATTATTTGAGCGGCCGTAGCCTCTATGTGTCTGACCAACACTTGGATCAGCCGAGTATCGTCAGCCAAACTGTGACGTTGGGAATCGTCGTTTAACTGTAGGTTCCGTTGAGTGAATGTAAAAATAGAATGCGTGTAAGCTTACCGAATGTGAGAATTTCTTCCTTGTATATACTTTTCCTTATGAAGGCGGCGTGGGTTTGTAAAGATCCTGGCCAAAGAACGTTAACAACTTTTTGAAACTGAAATTCGTTGCCCAATTCTGTCATAGAGTTAAGTGTTTATTGTAAGAAAATATGTCGTGATGTTTTTGACCAAGCTTTGATATCCGCACATGCACAGAGAGGTTTTTATGTACTGAATAGGGGAGATGTTGAGTATTTCATACTCAAAAGTACCAAACTGATAGTACCCAAAAAAAAGTTTCGGCATAGAGCAAAAAAAGAACCGATACTACAAAATAACTAAACTTTTTCCGATTATCTATTTGTAGACGGTGATTTGTAAATAATTTTCTTTTTGTATGAAGCGTGACTTAGTCTAATATATTTACATCCTCGACTTTGTTACATAACAGCTGCCTTAAAATATTTCCCTAAAGAATTTCGATTATGTTGTTTGGGGAAACGTTATTAAACCATACGTACTATCGTGCAAAGAAAACGAAATGGAATTTACGTGATCGAAACTTTCGTGTTAATACTTTCGTATCACAGTTAAAGTGAAAACATTTCACAGTTTTAAAACATAATTAAAGTATACTCGTGTAATGTATGTTTTTCGTGAGTATATTCGACATATAAAAATTGGCAATCAAACTGAAAAGAAAAAAATTGAGACAGTGAACAACAACAACATCAACAACAAATAGTTTCTATAGAAACCCCCTATTGCAGCCAATGAAACGGAAATGAAGACAGCCGAAACTCCTCTTCAATATGTAAACAATAAATTTTTTTCCGTGCTAAAATTTCTGACATTTTAGACATAAATTTCCGCTTCAATGGAGTAACTAATTATAAGAGAAGAGGGAGGGAGGGATGTTCGGTCTGATGGCCGGTCTATCGCTCTGGTCTTCAAAATTAAACTTAGATGACTTATTCACTTATACCCGTCATAGTTTTCCCCTGGTCGTGGTGTGGGGGAGCAACAAGTTCGATAATATCACTTACCTTTCTTAACAATTGATTGTGTACAAGCATTTCTTCGCCACTGCTCATGCGCACATTACGTTTTGGTAGTTTGGGAGGTTGCTGCTGTTGTTGACTACGTAATTGTAGTTGTTGTTGCTGCTGCTTTCCTCGCCCCTGATAAGAATGAGTAATTTCGATTTTGATGTTGTCACCTTCAACTCGAGTACAACTGCTAACACCGCCTCTGGCGTCCATCTCGTAGTAAGAGCAGTTGTCATCATCACAACTTGATAAACTACAACAACAGGGCAATTCACCCTCTGCGGTCTCTTGGCCATCCATGGACACATAGGAGTTATTCCAAAATATTCCACTATCAGTGTTGCAACATGTTGCTACCGCTTTTGAACCGTTGTTGACGGCCAAGGGTGTTAGCGATTTGTCCACCACTGTGCTCTCAGCCGTGGAACAAGTTACGCAGCTACTAACGTCACTAATAGCATCCGTGCTGCTTAGAGGAGAACCAGCAAAAGCTCTGTGCTCTTCACTGGCCATAGCAGAGGGGTGGTTGAAGTACATTCCAGTGGAATTGGGAAATTGACAACAACACTCGCCGCGTTCTGAGTCACAAAGGGATCGCGTATCGGCATTGGAGCTACCCGAGCAGCCGGAAGATGATGCCGCAGAGGAAGAACATGAACTGGCCGAAGAGCAGCTGGACTGCGAGGAATTTTGTGTACACACTGATGTCTGGGACACAAAAGAGTTGGCGGAGAGGCATGAAGATCTTGTCACGTCATTGTTATTTTGAGAGGAGCTTCTCACAAATATCTTCACCGCATTATCGTTGGAATTGATGGGTTTCTTTAGCGACTGCTCACAGATCATTAGGGAATCGGCTTCAATGAAATCATCCTCATTGTCGTGCACGTCCTCCTTAACCCAATCATCATCGATTCTAATATTAGTGGTCAAGTTACGACAGGATTGCAAACTATTTTGAAACTTCAATCTTTGCTCATTTTCTATATTGCACTGTTTGGTGGTGGTTGTGGTGGTATTTGCGCTATTGTTGGAGATGATGGTCGAGCCGCCCAGTGATTTGGCCATGGAATTATTTAAAACTTCATGGGTGGTGGCTTTGGTTAGATTCTTCTTAGCAAAATTTGTAACATCATTGGGGTCCGCATTGTTGTAATGACCTGTTAAGTTGGTGATAGATTTACCCATCTGGATTTTAATTTGGGAGCTCTTTTTTAATTCCTGTTTATCTAGATCTGTGTCGCCTTTACAATCCTGGCCTAATTTATATTTGTCGTAGGCATAATCTGTAAAGTGCTCGGATTTTGTTAGCGCCTTCACTGTCATTTTACCATCCGAGCACCTTTCGAGGTTTTTTAACTGGCCAGAGCAGGAGAAAGAGTTAAAGTTGGAAGAAGAGGATGATTTCTTATGCTCTTCTTTACTGTCATTGGAAGAGGACACACCCGAATCAGAGTTACTTTCCAACGATAAACGTTTCAGTTTGTTGGTGTCATCATCCGTTTCTGAACGATGATGCAAATCATGCTGCGACTTGGACATGGGACATTGGGAAATGTTACAGTTCTTGTAGCCACATGTTTGACGCTCGAGTTTCGGGTCCTCTTTATCCTCTTTGGTCGGTTCGTTTAATTGATTAATGATGAGCAAAGGTTGACGCTTTTTTCTTATGTGTACCCTTTCCACCTTTGACTTTTGATACTGCGATGCCGACAGGTTACGGAGAGGATTTTTTGGTAGATGACGTTCCTCACTCGCCGAAGTTGTATTCCTAATGGCCTCATTTTGAAATGTGTCGTCCGACCTTTTGTTAAACTCTTGCCTTTGGCTGGAAGGAAGAGGAGGGGGTGATCTTCTTTCCTGTATAGGTTTTGGTATCCTTGACTGCGGCTTACGATCTTTTGACTCCTCTTTTCGACGAAAACGCCCCGAGTCTTGGGGACAAGACGCCTCTGAGCAGGAAGAATTTGTGGCACATTCTTGAGCCGATAGACATTCGGAGCATTCCGAATTTAACAAACTTGAGGAAGGCTTAAATTTTAGTTGACCTTCCGATGGACATTGTAATGGCTTAAGTCTACGATTGGGCTCTTTATGGGGAACAGGCGCCGGTCTTTTAGGTTGGGGCGGCAGAATTTGTTTCTTTTTGTGTTCCTCAAACATTTGATTGATTTTGGCCACCACCTCCTTGGGGGAGGTGGGAGTGTCTTCAAGTCGCTCTTTATATTCATTGGGATGCGACGAATGTTCGCATTCTGTTCTTTCTATGCGCGCAATGCGATCCGCTCGCGACTTAACGCCCGCACGGGCTATATCCCTTCTAATGTCACAGGTGGAGACGCGTTCACGATAATTCCAACTGTTGGATTTGATGCCATCGCCGCTTAAAGTTGTGTCCGACTCACAGCCATTATCGCATGTCGAAGACCGACAACAGGGTGCGTTGGCATCTTCGGCGGGAAACCTTTCTAGGGGAGTGGCTTGCTTTAAGAACTTTGTATCAGCACCAGTGTTTTTACTTGAGTTTTGCAAAAATTGCCAAGACTCCACGGTGGGAAGAGGGGGCAGTGGCAAAGGTTTATTGGGCGCCTCATAACGATTGACGGTAACACGATTGATATTCTTACGTTGGCTCGCGGCGGCGGCAGTAGGTGGTGGCGGTAAATTCCGTTTGTAATCCATATAACTGTAACTGGGTGACGAACCAGTTTTGGTCATAAAGGCTTCCTTACACTGGTGAACGTAGTTGACTTTGAGTAACTCCATTTGTGGCACCTCAGCACTGGACATACGCGAATCCAAGGTGCTATCCATGGCCATACTGGCCAGCGTTTCATTGGAGGATTTACGTTGAATGCGATGCATCGCAGGGGAGTTGATGTAGAGAGGTGCGTCAAAAGAAACAGTTTCGATGTCTAATTGTCGTAAACGTAAAACATGTTCAAGGAAAGCTTCTACAGTCGTGTAATTTGCTAGAGTAATGAATGTTGTTTAGAATTTTTATGGGTTGCGTTGAATCTTTCCAAACTTCTCATCAGTTTCAACTGTTTATAAATGTGTTATAGCCATAAAATTCACCGATCTGCTGAAGATTAATGCTCTTTAAATCTTCAGTATTTCGTTTGCAAAACTTGTTTTGAGAGTTAAGGTTTTCTTCCACCGTTTGTGATTTTGCGGTTAATGTTTACAAATTCGCTAATATTGCGAATTGTATGGGAATAGTACCCAATTCCGAAATTTGTTGCCGAAGATTCAACGATGTATTTGTTGAAAGTTTTTTAAAATTTGCACACAACCAGACGTTTTATAACTTCCAGAACTATATCTTGGTACGTTTGTGTTTTGGTTTGAAGAACATTATGCAACTTAAATTTTTTTTCTGTAATAATTCTCATATTTTTGCTTTTAATTATTCTTTTGTTGTTCGTTTAACACCTATAACTTAATTAAATTTGTAAGTTTTATTACAATTTTCCACTTTAGTAGGCAATCACGTATTTAAAGTATGACCATTATTCTCATTTACTTCGTGAGCATGTCAGCTTCAATTTTTTTTGTAATTGTTTTAATGTATACCAGTAGAAAAGTGGTGCTAATCCTGTCAAAACTTTGCTCCTTGATGATGATTTTATATGATTATAATTCTCATACACTTCTTAGGTTAAGCAACACTATGAAGTAACCTTTTTGTTACATGCTTTTTGATATCTGTGAAAATTGTATTGAAAATTGTTTCCAATTATAACGTATAAATTTCTTGGCATAGATTCCAAATGTTACTCCCAGTTTAGTTACTTTCAAAGCCGACAATATATGGTTGTCGTTCTTTAGAATTTATATAATGGTGATATTTTGAATATTTTAAAGAAATTTGTGTTTTTATTTGTATTTCGGATTTTCGTTAAATGTAGTTTTCGATAGATACTGATTTCTCTTCTATATGCTTATATTATAATTCTCGTTTGGTTTGCAATTACACACAATACTACATTTTTAGACGAGTATTTTCTTTATTTCGAAAAGTACAGTATTTCCAACAAAACTGTGCCATAAAAAACAATTTCGGCAAATTTGGTTTTATTCCAGTGCAGCAAAATTTAATTCAGGCCTTTATAATTCTCATAAGATCAATACAACATGACGTATAACGCATAGTAAATGTTAACTATATGACACTTATTAAAAAAAATAATATCACCAATTTGGTACAAAACCAGTGTTGTTTTTTTTTCACCCTAGTTAGTTTACATGTGTATTTGTTGTATTAACCTTCGGGTTTTCTTTCTTGTATCTTTGCAAAGAGGTCACTTACAAAGTGACACTTTCATATACGACTTGCACACACGGTCGGTCATGGGTTTAGGATTGTGGTTAAAAGCATTCAATTCGAGTTTCGTATTTCTTTTCGATTATTTAGGTGGTTTTTTTT